>LOJH01020399.1:0-20769 GCA_001685095.1 Ellobius talpinus
CCCGCCTATACGTCCTGCCTGGCCAATCAGCATTTTATTAAAATGCATGATTGACAATACAGACAATTCTCCCGCAACAGATTCCTTTAACAATGAACTTAAAAGGTTATGTGGTCTGGAAGTGGAAGTAGACATGGAGAAAATCGCAGCCAAAATTGCACAAGCAGAGGAGCAGGCCCGCGGGAGAAGGAAGCAGCTGAGCAAGCCTAGCTCAGTCAGTGCAGCATTGCCCCTGAGGAAGAGCAAGCAACAAAGTCTAGGAGAAGAAGGATGAAGAGAGCATCTCTATGGAGACAGAGGAGACACACCTGGAAGAAACGACAGAGAGCTAGCAGAATGGTGAAGAAGGCACATCGGAGAGTGGGCAGGAGGGTTTGACGGCATGGAGGTCGAAGGGACCAGTGATAGTAATACTGGCTCAGAGAGCAGCAGTGCAACAGTAGAGGCGCCACCCACAGACCCCATGCCAGAAGATAAGAAGAAGGAATAAATGTTGCCTTGTTTTTTGTGTCCTAAAACTTTTTTAAATGAAAAAAAATGTAGTTACAAGTGCTTGCTGCTTCCTGGGCATTTCAGGGAATGTTTATTCAGGCAATAGTTGCTAGTGCTGGTGAGGATGTGGTTCTGGCAGTGATTTCAAGAATCTGCATCCCTGCCCTATCATACAAAGCATCAGGATTTACTATGGCCAGCTCAGAGCACGAAATAGTCAAATTCCTTTCCTTCGTTAAGGGGAAAAGATACGGACTAGATTTAGATTCTATGCTTTTTTTATCCTACCAAGATTGAGATTTGAGGCCACCCATTCTTTTGGCATCTGTCTGCTATTGTGCCATGGTTGAAGGCACTGCCAGAGATTGACACGGTAATGTGCAGATATCTGGATAGCAGGAAAATTCCATTCCATCTGCTTAGAAGCTATCACAGTTGCCTCTCTAAAGGCTACAGTATTATAAAGTAGAATTTTAGAAACTGGTTTCTTTAGACCTGATCACTGAAAAGGAGTTAAAAGACTTCCATAAATATTATCAATTTAGGCATTCAGTAGGCAATAAGAAATTGTTTTTGCTTTATCTTAGCAAATAAGTAATTCCCTCATACTCAATAGAGAAAAATCAAATCAGACCAACTATAGTGCCTCGAGTAGAGTTAAGTTCATCATCTTTTTTTTTTTTGCTGAGGTTATACTAGTAATGCAATATACCATGGAAGAATCTAATATTCAGCCCAGGGTAAAGATTGGGTCCGCCAGAGGATTAGTGTCAGGGTGCTTTACAGAAGTGAAACTTGACGGACAGGCTGGAGACAGATCTCCAGAATCTCATTAAACCGCTGAATTGTTCATTACAGAACGTTCTCACTGTAATAAAGTGCTCATTGACTTTGACAAATCCCCATCCCATGTCTTAAAGAACAGCGAAGAAGGGGTACCGAGGAAGAGAAAGGAAATTGGCACCAAGTAGGGCAGGTAATAGAAACTCAGATGAGGGGTAGTGCCATCTGATTAATATGTGCAGCACTGCTTAGGTGCGACGTGGTCCACACACATAAGTTTACCCAGGTGTAATGTAATCTGGGACCATCCCTTATCTGGAGGAAGGTCTCATTTTCATTATTTACCAGTTTGGCTCTGAAGACCTGTCATAAGAGCCATTAAACATCCCCACTGCATAAACTAATTTACTTACCCTTTCCTTTTTCTGTCCCTCACCTTGATACGCTATGCTGCAACCTGCAGTGACCATTTTGTGGATCTATGGGCTTCCTAAATCTCTGCATCATTATTCTTTGTTTCTATGTTTATTTGACTTGGGGGTATGGTGGGGTGATAGGGATTATGTATCCTCTGCTGGCCTGGAACTCACTCTATAGATGAGGCTAGCCCTGACCTCACAGATCCTCTTGCCTCTGCTCCAGAGTATGCGGATTAAAGGTATTCACCACCGTACTCAGACTGTTTGATCTTTTTAAATTTTAAGTCTCTTCTTTTGCACAGGATGTCTTAGTCTGTCCCACACAGTTTTCCTTTCATTAGCCAATCGTTACTTGGTCTCTTAGTTAACTTCACTGTGTTGTCAGAGGAAACAGATGTTTGAAACACAGTTGTGTATCATATGTTTTATGACCCAAAGGACTTTAAATTACATTGTTTGAAATTCTCAGTATAACTTTAGCAATTTTGTTTTATGTCCAGAGGAGAATGGTTTCTCAAATTCCAAATGAAAGCCACCAAATTATTAACTTCAAAGAAAGAGGAAACACAACCAGCAGAAAAATGACCAAGTGAGCACAGAGGACGTAGGAGTTTGAGGTCTCTCACTGCATTACCTGGCAAATCTCTACCAGTTTGACTCTGCTTTCAGGTCTGTGAGAGTTTTTAGTGCTAACTCCAGACTTGGTTTCAGTAGGATGTTGTTCAACCTACGGAACTTGACCTGTAGAGTCCTAAGCAGAGGACCTGCCAAAGGAAGTGCTGGTTAGAAGGTTCGAAACTTTTCACAAAAAAATTCTGAGGATTGGGTGTCCTGCATGAGTGGTGATGATTATGCTAATTAGACTATCATAATAATTATGCAGTATTTGTATGTGCCAGTTCACCATGTTATCTACTTTTAATATACTCAGTCCATACTGTCAAAGAAAGGGTTTTAAACAAATAAGCATGGAAGCCTATTTATTTTGTAATGAAACCAAAAATGGATGCAGATTTGGGTGGATGGGGAGTTGGTGGGAGGCTTACCACAATCAGAATATATTGTATGAAAAAAATCTATTTTCAATAAAGAAAGAAAAAGAAAAACAGCTTAGAATGAAATAATTCTGCCCTTCCTCTAGGAGGGCTACTTATCTCATTCGTCTCCAAAAGATACATTCTCTGCTTGTTCAACCACAGATCTGATCTCCCTAGACTGAGAGCAAGGTGAATCTATTCCGTAGGACAGTTGATAGGAAAAGTTCCTCATGGTGCCAGTTCCTAGACAAGCTTAACCAGGAGTGCAGTCTCTCTTCTCAGCATAGACTGAGCAGCTGAGACCTCTGAGGTTGCTGAATGGGGAGGACAGGACACAGGTTGGCCAACTCTGTTCATCTCCCTAAGCCTGACCCTCAATGGGAGGGACTTCTAATTGTTTTAAACAGTGAATACAGCTCTGAGAATTTAGGACTTTGTCTCTAAAATAGTAGAAACAAAAAAGATGTCTTTCAGATGGATCAAGATAGCCTGGGGAAATAAAATGAATATTTTTGACACCTGTTATGTGTGAGACATAGTGTTAGGAATTTGACCCCTAAAAATTTTGAGTGATTATTTCTCAAATTTCTCAAAATACTTATTTCATTGTAATCTTCACAGTTGGAGAATTTTTATTTTTTAATAACTTACTAAGGCTTCCTATGTATTCTCTAATGATAGACCTTTTATTCCTTTATTGACACTGGGTTGGAAAGCGCTTCTCCCCTACACCTAAAAGGTCCATGCTACCTCTTTGGGGCTGGCCATATCCTGTTTGCCTCTGTCTGGGATTATATACTCCCAGAGGCAGAGACTGTGCCTGCCATGTTCACACTATACATACCATGTTGTTCTCTTGCATCAATGACAATAATGTAGGGCCTCCATATTAAAATTGAATGGATGATAAGATATACCTATATACCTGGTTCTACATAAAGCTGTATTTATTTTAGGAAGCATATTAGAAAATGAGCTTGGTCTCTTAGAAATCCATGCTTCCTTGCATTTTATTGAAAACTTGTCTGGTGGTGTCAGTTGCGCACCTTCTAGGGTAGTCAACAGCCTTACATGCAGCGCTGCTTTTGGGTTTTGTTTTTTGACAAGTTTTTCTTCAGCTTTCATCTGCACCATAGAACCAATGCAATGCATTTCAGTTTAATCATTTTCCTTGAAAGTAATCTCGGAAGGTAAGCCTGCTACTACCCTTTCCTAGTTAGAGAGTGGAGGACGTGAATAACTTCCACAGGTTTCATCTTCTATCTCTTAGATGATAAATTGACCCAAATATACTTCTAGTCAGGGATAAGTGAGGACCCCAAACACTGCAGCAGGTGAAACAATACATCACCGTGTTTCTAATTTACACAGTGGATCACGGTTTTGAGAATGCTCCTGCATTTACTGTTTGTTGTTGTTGTTGTTGTTGTTCCAATGATGTGAGTGAGAAATTTGCAGGAAAAAAGCTGCAAATCCATGTCCTCTAATTTTTGAACTCTGTCCATTTTGGCCAATAGCCCAAAGTTACTAAGGAGTGATAAATGCCAAGATTTATCAAATGATTCCTTTGGCTTTAAACAAAATTAATAAAACGTGGGTTAGTGCAATGGTAGAGTTCTTGCTGTTGTGCACGAGGCTCTGTGTCCAGTTTCCAGTACTAGAGAAATAAAAACATAAGAAGAGGACATTCTTGACCATTCTGGTTCACTGTGTAGCAGTGTCCACAGCACAAGGAGGAGAATGGCAGCTCTTCCTGCCCTGCGTCTACCATCTTGCTAATTCTTCTGTGTTCAATGACATGTGCTTCATTCATTCTTTCATTCATGACAACTAGGTACTGAGGACCTGCTGTGTCAGGCTAGATCCTATTGAGCACTCTTAATTGCCTGCTCTAGCATGGGTGCTAGGTGCTTGGTAGCAGAAAGGGCCAGTAGGCCTTGCTTTCCTAGGTGCTGTTGGGTCTGGTGTGGATGCTCTGTTTGTTGCTTGGGGTGTCTTGAAATGATCTGGCTTTGATGGAAAAGGAAGTGCTATTATTTGGACTTTACACACCACCCAGTGTTCCTTTGCTGTTACCCTAGTGACTTGATTATTTTTTATTCATACATCTTTGAAAAGATCTGCTGGTCTCTGGTACCAGCCTAGTCAAACAAATCAGATGGTGTGTATGACTATACAATCCAAAAAATCCTCAAAGAGAGTTCACATTTTAAATACATGGATTTTGGAAAATCAAAACGGATTCAGATTCTGAGGTCTGAGAATTTTACCCCCAAAGTATAATCTTTCATTGCATCCTTGTCTGTCCTTGTGCATGAGTTGTAGCATGATCGTATTGCTATATTGTTCCCTGCTAGACATTTGCGGGGTATATCACACATTGATTTCCATATGCATTTTTATTCACCAATCCCTAAGCTAATCAAATTTGCACCACTTTTCAATTTTCTTCCTGAAACTGCTTACGGTTCCATCCAGCTACATACAGTTGTCTACATTCTATTAAATGTTAGTAAAGAGAATAAACAGCAGCTCCTTTGCATCCCAAATGGTGCAACCCTGAGGATGCTGCTTCTTTTATGGGCCCCCAGCTGGACACTGAGCAATGCTGATATTTCCAGGCCTGGTGCTTGAAGATGCTGCTGTGTATTTAGTCCTTCCTCCTGATCTACATGCTGCTAATTCTCCGTGAGCATTCATCTCCAGTAGCTTGACTGGTGGCTTTGCTGTTGTTTGTCTGGGCTTGGTGCCCTTGTGAGGCACATGACACCATCATTTCAGAGGAACGTTCCTGCAGCTAATTCCCAGCACCAGAGCTGTGAGTTGTCAAGTAGCTGTAAGGGGTAGGTGATTATCAGAAATTACAAGAAAGCCAACTTGTATTCATGTGCTGTTGGTCCCATGAGTTAATGGTTTCTTTTTCTTTCTCTTTCTTTCTTTTATTTAAAAAATTGAGCACAACAGAACAAGAAGGTGATTTATGAGATATGACATATTTATGTTTTCTGCTTCTAATTTTCATTGTGATTCATGTTGTTTCCAGACTGATATTTTTGTTGCTGCTATGAGAAGGAAAAAGACGACTGGAGAATATTACTTATGCATTGGTGGCCTGCAGTAATATTGCTGCTACCTGGGTTATCAGGGATTTAAAAATAAAACCCAACCATAAGCTGCATATGAGGTAGAAACCCCGAGGGCTGGCACGGAGGTCCATCAATAATAACAACAATAATAATTCTTACAAGCCTAGAGAGCTTCATATTTTAATGAATTTTTACACATAATTTCATCTGAATCTCTCCTTAGACTTGTCATGGTAGATGAGGCTAGTTTTATCCACATTTGAACTAGTGAGAAAACCAAAGTTCAAGCATGAGGTTCAGTGATCCACTAACCCACTTTACAGTCTGTTTCAATGGACATCTCACTGTGTTCTCTTGAAATACACCAAGTCCCCCACCACCACCAAAAAGAAACCTCAAAGTAGCTCCTACATCTTTCATGTCCTATCTTCCTCTATAGTGACTGAAATCAGCTATAGGTATTTCTAGTAACTGGCCATCTTTCCTTTGTACTTCTTGTACAACTTTGTGGTAAGCAGCAAAAATGACTCTGTCAAAGTCGTAAAGGAAAGTCTCGCTGAGGTTCTTGCCAGGAAATTAGGTCTCAAGATGGGTCAGTTAAGAAGCATGGACAGAGAATTCCAGATACTGAAGGAATTTCTTTACACTTTTAAAAATATGATGTGGCAAAATATAGTGCAGGAGGGGACAGCAGATAAGGAGGAGTCGTTTGAAGATCCTATGGGGAAATTTTGGAGTAAGAGATCTCTGAGTTCCATTATTTCTGCTGTGGCAATAAAGACTGTGTGGGAGAAGTCTGTAGGCTAGGATTTCTTCCTGGGACTAGAAACTGTGTGGAAGGAATGGAAATGATGAATCCTTACGTCTTCGTTGTATTCTCAGTATAATGAAACTTTAGAAATTTATGTGACAGAAATTGACAGTTGGATGACAGCTTAGATACAAGGTTTAAGAGAAAGAGAAAATATTAGTTTATCAGTATTTACATATATTACTTTCTTTCCAATACACATGAACTCATGAGCCCATATTCTACAATATCAGGCCATTTCAATGGCATTGAAGTTCATGATGGTTTGCTATGCCAAACCATTGTGGTTTCCTGATCCTGGCATTCTAAGGAAGTGCATCAAAATATATCTGTGGAATGGTCCAGAAGTTTGGAAGTATAGATGTCTGAAAAGGCCTTGGCATTTGTAGCTTAAAACTAATATCTTTCTGTGCTACTTCCTTCACCCCTGCCCCTGTGACTTTTGATAAAATTTAAAATAAAGCCTGAGATTTGGATTCAGATATAGCACAGTGATAGATACTTACCTAGAATGCACTATCTCTCTACTCCATCTCTACCACGTAGGAAAAGGAACATTTGGACTCAACCAACCTGGAAAAAACCATAGTCAGAGTAAGAACCCATAGAGGGAGTTAATTCTAAGGTCCCTTTTGTGCTGATAATGCAGGGTTGTGTGTTCTCTGTGGGAATATTCTCCATCTTGGTCCAACCACCTCCACTGTGTTATGGGAGGGTCACAACAAGGACTGCAAATGAATCCCAGCATCCTGGGAGGACAAACATCACCAGAAATAGAGTCCAGTCTAGGTAGAATTAAAAGGACCTTTGTGTTTTATACAGGTAGGTATCGGAATTGTCTCATTTGTTTATAAAAGACTTTGCAAGTGAGTGTTGGTAAGAGGCACTGGCAGCATGTTTAAGGACAGACTAAAAGAGCCCCTCCCACTGGAGGCTGAATCCACACGTCTCCCTAGTGTGTGTGCTCTTGTTGTGGAATGCCCACATGCCACCACCTTCTCTGGCCACACAAGGAAGTCAGATAATTAAAGGAGAGATGGATGGTATGCTAAAGTTTAAACGTTTTAGGAAGACCCATCTTATTAACGCTCTAAAACAAGTGAGCATAATATCATTAATTTTGATTAATTCATTTGCTCTTAATATAGCTTTTAATTTGTAATTCTATGTGAATTACAATGTAATTTGACATTAATTATCCTAAATTGACTATAAGCCAGCCAATCACAATGGAAATTACTCACAGCTGAAAGTTAAACTAAACCCTGCAATCTGAAAAGTTGCTGCTTAGGTAAGAGGTCAACGCATGGAAGCTTCCTTCTCACTGGGTGTGAGATCAACACTAGATATGAGAACTGGAGGGGAGTCCTCATCTGCCCACTGTAGATAGTCTGTGGAAGGAAGTCATGCATATCCAGAAAAGGGTAAACGATAGAGTCAATAAAGGAATCCATTCGCCAGGTTTGGCAGGGCTCCTGAAGAAAATGTTTTCCTTTTCTCATCCTGTGTAAGATTTGGGTGATGTAAAGGGGCCAGTGGTGTCTTGGGATCATTCTGTTCTCCTTGGGTTCTGGGGCTTAGAAATGTGCTTAATCAAATTGGCTCGCCTTTGATCTGCATGCTTTTTGAACCCACTGGAAGTGCTGGTTTCAACCTGATGAGCACAGTCCTTACCTCCAAGTTGTCTGTTTTTTGGCCTCTACACAAAATGCCTTCTGTTCAGAAGGACATCATGGCTTCAAGTCCAATCACACAGAGAGAACTAGCTCCTCGGGGGCTTTGGTAAAACTTGCCCTGGGGCCTATTTTTCTAAGGGAAGGGACATGCTGAAGACGCTGAGCCCCTGAGAAAGTGGATGGGAACAAGGAAGGACTTGGAAAATACAGTTTTGAACTATTTGCTAGATATGTTCCTTTGAAAGTTATCTTCAAAACACCAAAGCAGGATAAAAGCATTGAAATGTCCCAGAATGTCCTAAGATTGGGACTTTTTACTTGAGTATTTTTCATACTTAGGTAGAACTCGGTGAATTCTGTAGGTTCGGGGTACATTTGTAGATAGCAGCTGACCTCAAAATGAAGTCTGTCTAGATCTCAGGGAAATTTTTCTTTTGGCTAATTGTTACATGGAAAAGTCAAGTCTGTTGTTCTAATCACTTCTTTACATTGTAAATTGCTTGCCTTTATGCTGTCATTGCAATGAACATTTTGGCCAATAAAATAGTCAAGTTTTACATAAAATTTCTTAGTTAAGATGTTAAAAAAAACTAACTCAAAAGCTGAGCCCCAGCTGCCCTCTCTTGCCTTACGGGAGTACTGATCACAGTCCACAGTCGGAAGAGATGCAGTGTAAAGGGGTAGAGTCCTGAATGCTGAAATCCTAAAAAACCAAAATTCTTCAAAGTCTATACCACACATACATGCATGTATATTCGCACTTGTGCACAAGAAAATAATACGGATTTTACAACTAAAAGGCTTTCCTTTGTTTTGTAGCTGTGACATAAAGCATAGCATTCCCATTATTAGTCACTAGTTGATTGCAAACTTGAGGATGAAAATAGAAGCTAAAGGCTTGTTCTTGCTATTCCATTCATCACTAAACTTTAAAGGATGTTAATATCTATAGCATATTAATGCAAGAAACATTTATAACTGTAACTTTATAGTGCTTAATTTTCTCCAAATCCGTTTAATGCCTAATTTAGCTGGCCCTGTCATAGAACTTCCCTTCTTCTCAAACAGTATCTTTTTGCCGTCAGTTTTGGATTCGCGGTTCTGGTCTCTCCCATGCCACTTGTGGTTCACCCGGGGAACTTCGGGTCCTTAACCGCAGTGGATTGTATCTGATGCACACCCCCTGATGAATGAAGCCTTTCCAGCTCTTAATGTTCTTTCCTGTTCTCAGAGAACAAAAAAAGGATTGGGGCAGAGTAACCGCGCCTGTGGAGCGGCAGAAAACATCCACAGCGCATGCGTGTTCTCAGCCCTCTCTCCTGAGCATTAGCAATGCCAGCAGAGCAGACGGGTCTTTATCAAACCGCACTGAGAGGTTAGGTCATTGGAAGCCTTTTTAGTCATTTTGTGCTTTTCAAGAGTGAATTTGTTAGAATTATGCTGAATACCCACTTAAAGACTCAGCTGATAACCCTACCTGTGTTTTATAACTCTGCACCGTCAGAGCTCATAATAAGTCAAACATTCTTTCAGTGGCGCTCATAAGGGAGGAAAGAAAAAAAACCCTCACAAATTTAAGAGTAATTTCAGATTGTAAATGAAAAGGAGAGGCAGGACTGTTCATTTGCACCAATCATGCCTTCCTTTCATCTGCCCTGATTAGGACTGGTGCGGTTTCATCAGACTCCTCCATCACGGAGCTGTCACTCCAGCCGGCTGTTGATTGAAAACAATCAAGGCCCTGATGGCACAATTATTCTGACCCTTTAACTAGAGGCTGCTGTGATAATGAAAGGTTGATTATGATAGTTTGTGCCTCTTTCAGTTTGCCAAGAAGGTTAATTTGGGCATCAGACGGATGTTTAATGGGCGCTTGCTGGCTACACTGAGGTAAATGAGAACGTGCAGTCTTGGATATTGCACGGATATAGTTTGGCTGTCAATCATTGTCATTTGGAGTTTGTGCCTCACACTCTGGAAATCACATTTTATTTTTTCCTTGGGATTTAATTTATTCCGTGCCCTGAGGAAGTTCTTTCACTCAGTGACCTTCACAGCAGCTTTCTCTGCCTTTCCCCCCCTTTTTCAAATGGAGCTCAAAGGCACAACACATCCAGAAGAGCATTTTTCTTTCATTTTCACTTAAAAATGGAAACTTTAAAAATCCATCCTTATCACTCCCTTCCAATAGAGCAAATGTTTCCATTCTGATTGTGCAGAGGGGAAGTCAGAGGGACGGGAACGTTTGCAGCAGCCCGTACAAGAAGCGGTGACTGCAACGAAGTCAAAATGGTCGCAGAACTGGAGCTGAAGTCTCCATTTTCCTCACAGTCCCCTCAACAACCTGTCTCTGAACAGTTGGTCAAATTCCTGCTTCCAAGCCTGTATCTTACTCCTTTTCCTTCCTGGGAAGCATGGGGAGGATTTAACATAAAAAGACAGAAATCGCTAAGGTTATTAAATAGCGGATTGTGTGTGTGTGTGTGTGTGTGTGTGTGTGTGTGTGTGTGTGTTGGGAGGGGCAGAGAACAACCTTGAGGGTTATTCCTCAGGTATTGTGTCCCGTCGTGTGTGTGTGTGTGTGTGTGTATGTGTGTGTGTCCGTTTTCCCGACAGTTTCTCATTGACTAGGTAAGGCTGACTAGTGTGCCCAGAGATCCACTGTCAGTACCTCCCCAGCACTGAGATGGCAAGCGTGTGCCACCATGCTCCAAGCTTGATTTATTTTATATAGGTTCTAGGAATTGAATTCAGGCTCCTCGGGTTTGTGTGACAAGCCCTTGGCCAGCTAAGCCATCTCCTGCAGCCTCACAACTTAAAGCTTTTCATTTGTGCATACCTAACATTTACACCAGCATTTAGCAATGTTTGTATTTATGATTGCAGCTCATATCATAATGAGCTTTATGCAGACCCTTTGCAAAGAAAAATACAGGAGACGAAAAAACAAAAGAAGGGAGAAAAGGCCTTACTTCTATTTTCAGGCTGTGTTTGGTGGCCCGACATAACAGGTGTCTGAGATAATCGGGCTGTTCTTGTGTGGCCACATCTTCCCGCTACCCACGCTCGGCTGTAGTTATGCGTAGCCCTGAACATTGTTCTCTAATGTGGCAAGGATAAAGTAATTATGTGTATGTTAAAATGTCAGCACCATAGTAGTTATAACTATAGTTCAGGGATTCTATTAGAGAAATTAAATTTATTTTTCCATCACTGAGCTCATATATATATGTATATATATATATAAATTATTTGAGAATTTTAGAAAATGTATTTTGACTGTATTATATATTGTTGGCCTTTTTTTAAAGGTATTTATGTGTTTGAATGGTAAAGAAGGTTCTTAGGTAATAATTCAGTCTCATCAGATGTTCCAAAGTGAAGACAGACATTGAATCCTACCCTTATTTTATTACAGCCCTTACATAAGTGGCAGGGCTGTTTAGGATGTGTGTTCAAGGAGACATGAGTAAAGGATTGTGCATTATATGATCTTACATTTATCCACAAAGGATTGCTTTTCTTTCATTCAGTGAACTACATGGATAGAATAGCCCTCAGGGATGCTTCACAGAATTATTGACTAGTTATATCTTCTTTTTTTTAGCAATAGAAAACAAAAGATAATTAGGAAGAAATACGTCAACCAAACCAATCAACATTTTTGTTTGTTTTGGTGCTTTCAAAAGTGGTATGAGTTTTAATTGTAATGTCACCTCGTGGTGTCTGTGAAAATGAGTACTTTATTTTGTAGACTGCCTTAATTACCTTTCTATTGCTGTGATGAAACATTGTGGCCAAGGCCACTTGTAGAAGGAAGGGTTTATTTGGGGCTTATGGTTCCAAAGGGATCATAATCTATCACAATTACTGTGGGGAAGCTTTTGCATCAAGCATTGAGCATGGCGGCAGAAACAGAGGAGAGCTTTCCAGCTTTAGCCGCAAACATCAACAGAATGAGTGAACTGGAAATGGCTCTTGGCTTTAGAAACTTCACAGCATGCCTCCAGGGACATACTTCCTCCAGGGAGGCTAACTTTCTATGCCTCTCTGAACAGTCACTATCTGAGGACCAAACACTCAAATGCCAAAGACACATTTATCATTCAAATCATGTAGTCACTGTATTTGCAAGTTAATGAGACTTAAGTCATAACCATTTTTTGTTTTTTTCTTTTTTTGATTTGTTTGTTTTTGCTTTTCAAGACAGGGTTGTCCTGTGTAGCCTTGGCTGTCCTGGAGCTAGCTCTGTAGATCAGACTGGCCTCAAACTCACAGATATTTGACTGCCTCTGCGTCCCAAGTTCTGGGATTAAAGGTGAGCACCACTACTTCCCGCTATAACCATTTCTTATTACAAGAAATAGAAAACATGATTTCAAATTGGTATTAGCCAAAGACCTCCTGGGTTCCAAACTTTCCTAAAACTTTGTCCTCTTTATATTGAAATGTGGAAAATTTGTCTCCAAAATAGGAGGCATTTCCTGTATCCTCAGAAGCCCTCCATGAACTGTCTACTCCTGTGCCCACATGCTGACTCAGCCCGCTGAGACTGCCCACTATTTACAGATGTCTTTCTCCAAAGGTCCTAGCCAGCATTCCATACCTCATTGCCTATCTTGTGCTGACAATCATTCTGCCTTCAAGACTGGGTTCAGGTACTGGGTCGTGTTTCTTTTTCCTCTTTATTCCTTCCACCCAACCCTCCATTTAGAACTCCTCATTTTGACTCTAGGGAGAAGGTGTAGGTCTGTGATGTCCCAGGATGACTCCTTGTTCTCTCATTTGGCAACCACCAATGGGTTGGCCCTGGAGTTAAATATAGATAGCCCTGTCTCACATAACCTACAGATGAGCACTTGGAATAGTCACTTTCTCTTACTCACTCCTTCAGCCACTATAGTCCCCTTTCCATCACATGTCTTCAGAAAGCATCAAGCTAAAGGTTCTCTCATTTCTTCACACACAGTCTTCTTCACATGAGCACTCGAGATGGGCCACCTCAGGCCAACTCTGTCTAAATGTAGCCATTTTCTCAGAAGTAAAAGTCTAACAATTCTGATTCTTGCACACTTGAATCCTAATTTGTGGCTTCTTTGACACTCTCTTACTTTTTTTTCAGTACCCTTAAGCCCTTTTATATGACCAACTATTCGTCGAATCAAATCTTCTCTGCAATTCTATTCTTGTTTAAAAAAAACTAGGATAATTATAGTGAAAACTGTATCTTTTTGCATAACAGAAGTGTTACAATGTGGGAAAGAAGGCTTTCTTTTCCCCTAGGTATTTATAGTGTACAGAGGATAAGTTGGAGAATAGCGTGTGAAATAATGCTGTTTAAACATCAGCAGTGAGTCTGGAATTTGAGGCATGAAGGCAGTCACTGGGTGGCCTTTGTAAATAATACATTGGCAGCTCAGGTCGTGTCTCCCTTTCTCTTGGTCTATCAAATGTTTTGGTGCCTGCTCCATGACCCATCCCCTTAAGAGTGTACAATCTCATGCAGCTTAGACACTTCCTGTGCACCATCTCACCATTGCGTCACTCCTTGAGGGAGCTGACTATCTCTGTGTTCTTGACTTTGGTTGGATGCTTGAGCCTGTGAGATTCATTTGGCCATGCTATTACAGCTTTGAGTTTAGTTGGAGAGTACAAGTGCCCATATTGGGTTTCATGGTCTAAGTGGATGAGAACAACTGACCAGGTCTCTTCCTCAGGCAGGCACCAGATCTCATTATAGATGGTTGTGAGTCACCATGTGGTTGCTGAAAATTGAACTCAGAACCTTTGGAAGAGCAGGCAGTGCTCTTAGCCACTATGGACAAGTTCAACAGAACCGCCATATATAGGCTGCCCATGCTTGCTTCAGCATTGCCAGGGCATAAATTTCTTTCATTTTCATACAAGTGCCCAATGAATCTCTGCTGAATCATTATTCATGAACCAAGCCACAAAGAGTGATTAAAGGCTTGATACTCTCAGGATGCTCTAAGGCATATTTACAAATTAAACAGTTTTGTTAGTCATAACACGTATAAATTTTCCAGGAGCATCAAAACACCAATGAGATGGCAGAATAGAAGGATGGTTTATACCTGCGGCTGGATCTGTCTTCAAACACTCAAACTTACAGGTCTTTAAAGTTTTCCACCTTCATTCCAGTTGCATAAGTACATTGTGCAGAGACTCGGGATACTTGACTTGGTATGGTGCTGGCAGACTTGGAATTGAGTCGCAAGGAAGAATCCACGTGTGTGTACTGGTCAGAATCTTTCTCACTGAGTACATTCTCAATGCATAGTGAGCTCTCAAGAAGCTGAGGAATGGATGAGTTACAAAAAAAACTGAAGGAAAGATTAAAGGTTATATCATTATATCATTTATCCACAAAACAACAAAACGATAAGTAGTCAGCTCAGACAATCTACTGTTATTTCAGTTTGCAGCAGCTCTTGAGCTAGTCTGTATGTGTTTTTCCTTATTCCTAAGTTAACTGAGATGAGATTCAAAGAGACTCATATGGACACGAATTCAGATATTTCTGAAACAGTGTACCAAAGCCAAGGGAAAAAGCAAGTATTATTCAGAAATCATTAGACCCAAGTATCTTTCTCTCTCCTGCTTTTTATTTATCTGTTTATTCATGCTTTTATGGCCATACATTCAACAAAGCCACACAGCTTAAATGACTGCAATGGAATTCCCAGGTAATTTATGAAGATAGGACCATCAAAATGGGTATCTCAATTCTGCTGTACTGTCGTGCTTTTAATGTTTAATATTGATATAATTTAATATTACAACATGGGAAACATTTAATACAATGTTTCTTATAATCTCTACAATTCTAAAAGTTTATGTCAACATCACACAATATTGTGTCATATAAAAGATAGTCTGAATATGATGATTTTATCTTGAACTTAAAATAATATTTACATCAATATCTCTAGCCTTTGGTTGCCATGACATTCATTATACATACTGTCTAATTGTTATAATTTAATAAGCATTTTCACATGTTTTATTACTCCTCATCTTCTGGAGAATCTGATGACATATATCACCCAAGTGTGCAGATCTAAAACTATGTTGGTGTTTTTCCTAAATGAACAGATGCATTGTTAGAGAATTGTTGAGTGTGCATATGTTTTGTTCGTGGGGGTGCTCTAATCCTCACGTATATGAAATAAACTCCAATTTATCTGAGATGCAGCCTCATCCTGGAAGTAAATTTTTGCTCTCATATCCTGCTTCCTTTATGTCTTGCCACATTTACCTCAGAGAGTGCATGCCAAATAGTGATGGAGGAAAAAAATAGGATTCCCTGTAATGTTTCCTTGATAATATGCTTTCTGCATGCCTGGGAGAGCATACACATGGTGGACCACATAGGATACTCATTCAATTCTTTATTTTCCAGTGGGACACAGTAGGGTTTTCTCTCATTTTCCACAGTTATTCCAACAATATGGGCTTATTTCTGTTGGTCATATGCAAAGTTTCTTTAGAGTTCAATAGGATATGCTATACAGATATACACCAACCTCTTATTTAGACATCTTAGGTCAACAGTTGGTATCATATACTGCCCTGAAAGAATCCCCAGCCTCATTGACTGGATGGATGCCTTGCCTTTCAGCTTGCAGTTACAAAAATAATGAAAGTCAACTATAAGATGTTACTTCTATAATTAAACATTTGTTTTGGTCAAATATAAGATGATCAAGAATTATTTTTCTTCAGTGTTATGTTGCATTATGTTGGCATGGGTGAGGTTGGTTATATTTTATTGTCCTGCCATCAAAGAAGTTTGTCAATATGAAGGCAAAATTTATGTACAAAGCATACTTAATATTTTCTGATTCGTAAAATTCTTTGTACATAACATTTTGAAGTAGTCATCTTTACATTTTAATATTTCTCCTCTCCTTTAAGTTGGCCCCCTCAGCGGCCTCTTCCTAGTTTCCTGGCTTCTACAGAAACTCCAGGTCCAACACACAAAATTAGTTGTTTGAAGCTAGAACCCACATATAAGGAAGAACATTGGGCATTCATTTATCTGTGCCTAGGTTACCTCACTGGATATATGTTTTTCCGACTTCCTCCATTTTCCTGTAAAAAAATAATTAAGTTTTATTTATGGCTGAATAAAATTGCATTGTGTATATGTACTACATATTCATTATCCATTATTAATTGATGGATGTCTAGTCTGATCCCATTTCTCAGCTATTACGACTAAAGCAGCAATGAACCTGGGTGAGCAAGGAACTCTGTAGCAGAATGGGGAGTCCTTTGGAAATATGCCGGGAGTGGTACAATTGGATCGTATGCTAGATGTCTTTCTCAGTCGTTGTTGAATCTCCATCCACACCGATTTCTATAGCAGCTACACTATTTTGTACTCTTGTCAACAGTTGTTCCTCTTTCCCTACACCCTGTACAGCCTTTGTTGTCATTTAATTTCCTGATGGTGGACATTCTGGCAATGATGAGGTAGAATTGTAGGTGGAGACTGTACCTTCATTTCCTGACTGCCTAGATCCAACTAATCACATAGAAACTATATTACTTACAACACTGCTTGGCCAACAGCTTAGGCATATTTCCAGCTAGATCCTATATCCCAAATCAACCCATTTCTCTCTGTCCATGCATCGCCATGAGGCTGTGACTTACGGGCGAGGTTCTGGTGTCTTTCTCCTTTGACAACTACATGGCATCTCCCTGACTCTGCCTTCTTTCCTCCTCTATCTCTGCTTGGATTTCCCACCTTGTTATATTCTGCTCTGCCATAGGCCAATATGTTAATAAAGCAGCTTCTTTATTAACCAATTCATAGCACACAGAGGGGAATCCCGCATTATAGAATTTCATTATTTTATGTAATTTTCTTTTCTCCAATGGCTAATGATATTGAACCCTTTTAAAAGTCATTCACGTTTCTTCTTTTGTAAATTCTCTCTTAAGATCATAGCCTAATTTTGAAGTTATTTGCTTTCTTATTTTGTTTTTTTAAAATTTTTGTACATGCTAGAGACTAATACTTTGTCAGATAGATAGGTAGCAAAGATGTCTTCTGTTCTGTAGACAGCCTCTCCACTCAACTGTTTCCATTGCCGTACAAAACTTTGTAGTTTCATGACTTCAGTGTCCCAGTTGACCGCATTTCCCTAGCAACCAGAGTCCCAGTTTAGAAAGTCCTTACTTATGTGTAAATGTTGTAGTGTGCTTCCTACCTTCCCTTGTAGCAGCTTCAGGTTATAAGCTGAGGTCTTTGATCTGTTTGGAGCTGATGGTTGTGTTAGCTGAGATATAAAGTTCTCATTATATATATGGATATATATGGATGTCCAGTTTTCCAGCAGGATTTGTTGAAGATGGAGATTTTTCTCCATGACAATCCTACCAAAAACAAGTTGGTAGGATTCAATGCACTCCCAACACAAATCCCCATGCTGTGTTTTACAGAAATACAAAGATACTACTCATATAGACATACAAAGGACCTTAGATGCCCAAGACAATCATGAGCAAGAGGAATAATACTGGAAGCATCACCATTCCCAATCTCAAGTTATACTGTAGAACCACACTAATAAAAATGGCACAATCCCACCACAAAAACATGTGGAGATTGCAGGAATCGAATAAAGGAGCCAGATTTAAGTTCACACAATTACAGCCAAGCACAACTTTATGATGCTCTTGACAACTGACTTTTCAAAAAAAATCAGCTCAAAATGGTAGCCAGTTGTATAACAATAAATATTAAACATTGTTCTTTTCTCATTTGAATTTTCTTTGTCTCTGTATGCAAAGAGCTTTTGAAAACATACTATTGTGTTATGAGACTAAAGCGAAGAGCAACTTGCATTACTTGTGGTTTGTACTCCTAGCTATGTAGGCTGTGGATATGTGGACTGTAGGGGAGGCCTGGGGTGTTTTCCATCACAGCCCTTGTAGCCTGTGTCTGTAACATCCTCCATAGGTAAGACTTATGTTTCATATCAAGGGATCTTGCTTGTGGAGCCTTGATATGTGTATAAAGATAGTTATTAGAGCACACGCTTTATGCAAAAAGTGAAAATAAAAGCATTTGTCAATGTCCCAACTTCATAAAATTTTAAATGAACAATGAAAGGGTATGTTATCATTCCCATCTGCGAAGCTGAATCTTTGTTTTAAATCTGCCAGAGTTTTCCTTCCTACAGCAGCACATAGTCCTGGGGCCTCGTAAGATTTGATTCCACTGAATATGTTTCTTGGAGAAAAATCGCCTATGTGTCATGTGTCTGCAGTCAGCTATAATGGTTAATGTGCAACCTTCCTTGAAAAATCTGTTTTACAAGCAAAATGTTGACACAGTTTTAATTATAGCACTCGAGTGAGCACTGTTGTAATTTTTAATACTCCTCCATGGTAACATTGTCACTGTTCTAATAGAGGAAACACACTGATCTGGCATCCCCAGTTTCCAGTGCTTTGGGATTTTATGGGAATGCTGTCTATTTTAAGTGGAAGTTTTTCATTTGCTCTTAAAGAAAAGAATGTGACTCGAGGTTTGGTGTGTTTATTTATTAATGTAAGCATTCTCTGTGACAGTCATTATTCTGATTTAATATGTCACCATGTGGACCTTACATGACTCATGTTAAGGAGGGGGTTTCTGTGCAATAGTACAGCATGGAAAATCTAGACACCTGCTTACTTTTATTGTAGAAACTTTCCACAGTTATTTTTAACCTAAATAAACTATATTGATATTAAAATTTTATCACATTAAGGATTGATGTTTTTTAGAAATAAAGACCCATTCAAATGGTTATCTGAAAAATGTGCTTTAAGGTAGTAACAATCATTGAACTCTCTTTTATGGTCATGATTAAAAGAGAGTGTGCTTGATATTGTCTACGCATGGCCGTTCAGTATGTGCTGTCCTGGCTTCCCGCTCAGCACCCAGATCTGCTCCTTAACATACGCTGCTCTTTGGGAGGTTCACAAATGTCAGCAGCTTAGTTGGGTCTTGTGTTCTTCCTCCCCTCCTTCTGAGGAGGCACAGTGTGTTTTAGGACACCTCTTGGGATCCAAGGAGAGCCCGGTGCCCTGGCCTGTCTGAATGGAAAGGACAGAGTCACATGTGCCTTCACAGCATGGCCTCTGAAAAAGAAGGCTCAGTGCATCCTCAGCAAGGCTGGTTCACAGCCACGTTCAGGCCAGGGCAGAAGAATAAAGGCTGGAAGCAAGAGTAACAGTCACTGCTTACCAGGGGCTGGCTGAGTACTTTGATGAGGATACCTTTCTCAGTGAAAAGAGTATGTGTGAATCAAGACCAAATAGCTATCATTCTTAAATGTTGTGATATTATTTTACCTTTTTTAGTGTTAAGATTTGATCACTCATCTCATGAAAACCTGCTTTTTCATGTCTTAGAAACTTTTTAAGCATGAACTAATTATATACTAAAAGTTTCATTATATTTTCACCTATAAATGATATTTTATGATTATATTCACCCAATTACTTCATCTTATCACCTTTTCACTCCATTAATCTTGCTCTTCCTCTAACTGGTGTTTCTTCTAGTTTTATTTCTTCATGCCTTGCATGTGGGCCGATTTATTTAATTAGGGTTCCTTGCTCAAGCGTGGATGAGAAGTCATTTACAAGAACATGGGCACTTACCAGTGGTTGCACCCCCAGAAAAAAATGCCTCCTCCTTCCCTGGGAGCCCTTAACTGCCATTAGCAACTTAGGGAGGGACAGAGCCTCATGAACACCCCTCCCAAGAACCTTCATTTTGAGACCATGTGTCCCAAACACCTGTCACATGTAAAGATATTTCTTTCTGTGCAAGTTAGAGTTGGGGATGACTTCATAACTAATAAATTTTCTAAACTTCTAATGCTAAGAATTTCTTATTTCTTTGGTTTCAAATTTTATAGTACACATACATTTTCACATATGTAAGTAGAGTTAGGCTTCAAATCAGCTACTCTTTTTAAAATTGGACCAAGAATTTCAGGTTTCAACATAGCAGCTTCTGAGTGTGTCCAACAGGAGCAGTAAAGGACATAACTCAAGGACTTGATGCTAGAGATATGACATTTGTTCATGTGATATACTTCTGAAGTATATGTGAACAAGCTGCATATGTTAATTTAAAACATATGTTAATTTAAAACAAACTTATAGAGTTTAGATTTATGTACTATTGAATTTAGCATTGTGTGTGTACATAATATTCTCCTTCCTAAAGTAGCACTCAGCAGACAGAGGTGGAGGGAAACAAAGGAAAAAGACTCCATTTCCATAGGTCTTTGATCCCAGTTGACTTTACAAGGAATAACTTGGCATTAATATATATATTTGTGTGTGTGTGTGTGTGTGTGTGTGTGTGTGTATTTCTGATCTTGGCCATTCTTACAAGTGTAAGATGGAATCTCAGAGTTGTTTTGATTT
>LOJH01020400.1:4377-16912 GCA_001685095.1 Ellobius talpinus
GGTACCAAGCCACGTGGCTAACACAGACAAGAATTATGGGCTAATATAAGCTATAAGAATTAATTAATAGGAAGCCTGAGCTACTAGGCCAGCCAGTTTATAATTAATGTAGACCTCTGTGTGTTTCTTTGGAACTGAACAGCTGCAGGACCAGGTGGGACAGAAACCTCTGTCAACAGAAACCTCGGTCAACAAACCTTTTCCTCCGCAAGTTGCTTTCTGGTCATAATATTGCACCACAGCAATGAGAACCCTAAGACACTGTTTAAATCGGGAATGTAGTAGTTACATTGCTAAGTTGAAAAAATAAAACAAACAGACAAACAAACAACCCCTCCAAATATTTTAGTAGGTTACTCTAGCTAAGATTTCGTTCTCATTCATGAAGCTTACCTGTCCCAGGGTGGCACAAGCCACTGTTCTAGCTGATGGAATGGGTGCAGTAGGTCAAGCTCTGCTGGTCTCCATGCTAGAAGAATGTTCTAGAGCAGTGGTTCTCAACCTGAGGGTTGAGGCCTCCTTAGGGTGAACGACCCTTTCACAGGGTCGCATATCAGATATTCTGCGTGTCAGATATTTACATTAAAATTCATAACAGTGGCAAAATTTCAGTTATGAAGTAGCAATGAAAATAATTTTATGATTTTATGATTGGGAGTCACCACAGAATGAGGAACTGTTTAAAGGTTGAAGAATTAGGAAGGCTGAGAATCACTCCTCCAAGGGGATTAAGCTCTTGGAATTCTGTGTTCTGACCCCAAGCGATCAGATGAGTTCTGATCACAACTTACTGAACATAAGTAGTCATGTGACCCCACGACTTCAAGGTCAGGAGGTGCTGTCCTGCTGGGCACCAAGCACCAGAAAGGCAGAAATCCTCAGTGAACAGCAGGATGACCTTGGTGATAAGCAAGGTGAAAATCCAGGCAGAATAGAAATCCCTGCAGCTTTAGTGGCTCTGTGCCTCTGCACCATCAAGGCTGAGGCAGTAAACATTTAACCCCTGCTGTGCGGCTGCACCATATCATCCTGCTGTAGAGACTGATCGGATCATTTGATGGTTTTGCTCAGGTCTGTTGATTCAGCCCGTTATTCCTCTTTCAGTAGGCTGTTCAGAATCAGGGCTGTGAGTTCCACTGATTGCGGAGTCCACCATGCAAATGAGCTGGGGCAGCGTAATCAGCTCAAGTGGAAACTGCAGGAGCAGTCTTTCCTGAATAGACTCTTCTACAATGGGATGTGGCGTTTAATGTGATTTAATGCCTGTAAGGCAGGGCTGCCAGTGTGAACACCTTGAGGGGACAGATAGGTAGGTAGCATAATTGCCTGAAGAGGCCAGGTGTAAAAAGCCAGAGCACTGGGTGTAAAGCAGAACTCACAACATCACCCCACTAATGCACATCTCTGACTTCTTACATAAAACCTTGAATTTGAATCCCCCCTTCAATAAAAGGAAAGTACATTTTCAAAAATCATGCCGTGAACTTAAAATTACACCTTACGAACCAAATAAAGCATATCCATAAGCAGAATTCCTCCTACAGGCTACCAATTTGCACCCTCTGCTGAAAAGGTTTGAGTTATTAACATAGATCCCATGAGGCTGATTATTCCTGCCAAGCGCTGTGCTCACGCTTCAGGTAGCTGCCACAGGGTTAATGATGGAGGTGCATGCGATGCTGCAGGCTGTGTGGATGCTCTGCCGCGTTTGGATTACCCAAATAGATGAAAGGAGAGCATAAAGCTCACCTCGGAGGACAAACCTTCCAGAGAGACATCACTAACAAATTTAAAGACTTGCTTTCCTAACCGCTCTCTCCTTCTAAATACTGGCCAGAGTGGAAAGATTGGCACAAGTGGCGGCCAGCATCCAGTTACAGACTAGACAGCACTCACGACAAAACCTCAGCTCCCCAGACCGCAGAGTGAAGAGTTTTTCCTCATTCAATGGACTCTTTAGGGGTCAAGTTCAGCAACACGTGGGTAGAGCTCAGTGACTTCAGATTACAGACTTCGGGGTCAAATGCAAAGGTTAGTATTTGATCTAATATGTCTCCTATAGGTCATGTTTTGAACACTTGTCTGTCCTCCAGTTGGTGGCCTTATTTGGGGATGTGGTAGGACTTCCAGGTGGTGGATCCTGGAGATGATGGCAGTAGTTCTACGCTGCAGGAAGGCCTTGGAAGCGTCTAGTCTGGCTCCTGGTCTACCTTGACGTGAACAGCTTTTTCCTCTTGCTCCCATTGTTGCACATGAGACATTGCACTGTGTTCTTTTTTATTAGGATGGACAGAAATCTCCAAATCATGGGCCAAAACAAACCATTTCTTCCTTACTGTCAGATATTTTTGGGCATGGTGATACAAATCTAACAAATACATACCCTTCACTAACTGTGTGACTACAGTCAGGTTACACAATTCCTTTCAGTTCCATTTCTTTAAGAAAAATCACAGTAACATTTTAAACTAATTTCGTGTGCGTGGGAGGAGAGACACATGCCTGTGGAGGGTGGAGGACAACTTAGCGGAGGAGTCTCTGCTTCGATCACGTGGAATTCAGTGATGAACTCGAGTCCTGAATGTTAGTGGTAAGCACGGTTGGCTGCCAAGCCATCTCAGCTTCCGGGTCACTTATCTTGACCCTAAATTTGCTGGGAGGATCAAAAATGCCAGTGATATAAGCAAAGAGCTTCGAACCATGACTGGCACAAAGCAAACACAGTAGAATTATTTTAAATTGTTCCATAACACTTATTTATGGACTCCAAGAATTCCTGCACGTCTACTCTTGACTGAGAGAAAACATTTTCGTGTTCTCCCCAGCAGGCTCTGCCCCCCCCCAGCTATTTCCTGAGCACCACTCAACGTCTTTAACAGCAGAGGAATGTCCTTCAATGCAGTCATACTTTGCCAGGACAGTCTTTCATTGCTGGGAACTTTCATTTCTATTTTACAATACAGTTCTGGTCAGTCTTTGTGGCACCCAAATTTTGCTAGTGTTTCCCACACCTTACTCCTCAGAAGACAGCTTTAGAAACCTCTTGAGCACACAGCAATCACCAAGTGCAGTAAACAGTAAGTCCTTTGCGGGGGGGCCTCCTGGGTCCTGTGGCGTTTTGGCCATCTGCAGCCATGGAAACAACTGATGAAGTGCACGGGCCATTGGCATGCTTTGAACTTGTGCTTCTAGGGGCCAAGGCTGCTAATTGCTTCTCACTAGCCTTTCCCCAGTCCTTTCAGAGAAAGTTTGAGCTGAGCACATTACTACAACTTTACCTTGCACCTTAATGTTGCCATGCAGATGTTCACCCGAAGAGATTAGGCTGGAATGTTGTGTGTGCCATCCAGGAGTTCTTAAAAGAAAGGTGGGTACCAATCCTTCTTCCTACTTTCCCTCTGTCATGATACCTTGATGTGAGTACAATGGCTGGTGTGTCAGCAGCTGCTATGAGCTGTGAGACTTATAGCAACAATTCTTTAAATATAGGCTGAGGAAACAGGAGGCTTGTCCAGAAAAATCCACAGGAGTCTCCTTTTTCTAATCACATATATATTCTTTATGAATTCTTTAATACATTTGAACCAAACAAGACTATGCAACAGAGTATATTTAGTAGCATATATAATATTTAAATTCTTTGCTACTAAACCAGATGGGAGTTGGTAAAAAAAATAAAATAGTGTTACTCCTCTCAATAATTTACGTTGTAAAATACTATTTTTTATACATCTATTTTTGTTCCCGTGGTATGGATAGAAATTATTTTATATGAATTAAACATGTAAAAACATCTCAGTTTCAATTTCTAATGTGGTAAACTACATAAGGAAAAGTTCTTTGCTGGACAGGCTTGGTAATTTTTAAATGGGAGAAGATAAAATGATCCTGAAATCAACAATCTTGAAAAGTGTCCTTGTCCCATATATAGGGTACAAAAGTGCCACATTAATCTCAACGTCCTTTCTATGTGAAAATTCTACACTTGTGCTATAGGCAGACCACATCCATGGGATGTTCTGTTATATAAAGTCTATCTTACCCTTTTTAACAGATATGCCTTCTGTGAATTGAAATGAGGTCATGGCTAAGAACAAATAAAAACAATTAGAAGCTAAAGTGATTTGTGAATCTTCCTTTGCTGAGGGCACCAGTTTGCACAGGACACTGATGTGTACTTCCTGGCCTTTTATACCTGGACTGTCACAGAAGACTTAACGGTCAGCATCCACTTACCTCTTCCTGACTCCGTATCTGGTTCTAAGGGAGCAGAATGGACCCCAGTGGAGTTGTCCTGCTGCAGCTAGGGTGGGAATGGGAGATTCTAGTGTTTCTGAGAATCAGGCCCACTCACTTGGCTGACAGGAGCTGCTTGGCAGAGTGCCCAAGATGGGGCTATGGAGAGTGGGTGGACTAGGGGCCAGCTCTGCTGCTGGTAAAGTTGTTCTCAGTCTCCTAGGCACCACTTGTGTTTCCTGCACCACAAAAGAAACATAGGCATCCCAGCAGCTGATCACTGCCAGGATGTAAGGGACACAGATTCTAGTGCTGTGGGAAAGGCAAGGGCAGCCACTGAAGTCTTTTCCATTCTCAGCACAAGCCCAGAGAGGATTTGGTGATAATAGCAAGAGCTTCCTGTGAGATGAAATCCACTTTCTGTGCCCACAATGAGGGACAGTGGGAAGTCATGGAAACCACACACAACACAGCAGCATCACAGAAGATGCCATCAAATGCTGCAGGCTTTCTGTAAACCTGCCGCATCTAAAATCCAGTTTGCTTCAGAATCTAAACCTGGTTTTGTGTTAATTGCTCAATAAAGCTGATCTGTATTTTGTCTCTATCTGCAAGTCTTTTTTAAAGTACTTCATATTTCAGTTACAAGCCTTTTGAGAACAATATGGCCATGTACTTCCTTTGAAAACACCTTAAAATACATTACATGACTGTGGTCCTCCAGTGAAGATTTCTTCTTTCTTTACACTTCTGTAGAGAAATAGCTGCCTCTACAGTTCACCACTGTACCTTCATGACCCTTCCTTCTGCTCTTACGCTGGGACAGGACAGACCATGTCCTTGCTTCTGGAATCTCTCCATCCTGGCTTTATCAAAGGAACAAATTCTGCTGAGAGACACAAACAGTTTGGACCGAAGTTTATTTAGCAAAGCAAAGTCTATGTTCCTAAGAGAGATTGTGGTGGCTGCCCGAAAGAGGGAGCGTCCCATTGGGTTCTGCATTATAGATTTCTAAAGATATTTTTGTAGATATTTATGAGGTGGATGGGCATGTTCATGGAGTAAGGTGATACTTTTCCCCTCCAAAATCTTGGAGAACTGGACAGGATCTCCCTTTAGGATTTATCTTCATATAATCTGCTAGAAAAGTCTACGGGAAGGAGAGATCAAAATGACTGTGTATACAATATTAAAACAAAGTCAGGGTCTTGTAAGATTTAGATTCTTCACCAATGCCCATGTGTGGGAAAGTACCCTGAGACCTTGGCCTTTGATGGAGCAGAAACAACCAAGTACGACTTCAATAATGTTTAACCACAAAACAGCATTCTCACCAGGATACATAACTACCAAGACACAGCTACCATTCTCCTTGTCTGCTTGATCTTGCTGCTTGTCAACAGTGAGAAGATTAACCATTCTTCCTCCGTAGAAACCATTTTTACAAGGCCCTTCACTTAGTCTAATGCCATAAGCAATTGCCCCAAAGAGATTAAGTTGTTATAATGTAACAAGAACTCAGTGTTCAAGTGCAAGAGGTTTAACTGAATTCAGCTTATTTTGAGAAAGACCACAGGAACTGAAAAATCGTCAGTGTGCCTGAACTGCTCAGTTATGTGAATCTACTTTCAAAGTTTATCTAGGTGGCTGATTTCTTCTTAGGTCCCCACAGAAACTGCTTTGTTGTAACTCAGATAAAACCTCAATGGTGTAAGTATATTTTAAATAAAAAAATGTGTCTGAGTAACTAAGTGAGAAACTAGTCCTCATGTAAGTTAAATACATCCCATCAAGGAGTACAAACCTCAACACTGAGGCCCACTTTCTTTTCTTCTCCAGCCTCTGAACTGACTCTCAGATGGTAATGTGTGCTATTCTGGGTTGTGTTGCTTTCTAACTTCTGGTTAGTTAGTTCTTTGTCATCTTGACACAAGCTAGGTTCATTCTGGAAGAGAGAATCTCAGTTGAGAAAATACTTTCATAAGATTGGCTTGTAGGGACAATTTCTTGCTTTATTATTAGTGTCAGAGGGCCCAGCCCACTGTGGGCACTACCACCCCTGGGCAGGCTGGTCTTGGCTGTATAAGAAGATAACTGAACAAGCCCCAGGGGACAAACCAGTAAACAGCGTTCTTCCATTTTCTACTTTGGTTCCTGAATTCGGGTTCCTGTTCCTAATTTCTGCCTTGTCTTTTTTTTTTTCAGCGATACAGTAAGCTATAAGAAAACAAACCCCTTCCTTCCTTCCCTAGGTAACTTTTGATGATGGCGTTAATCAGAGAGAGAAAAAAAAGCAAGATTGACAATTCATCCCTCCCAGAGGCCCTGGGGTGTCCAGGCCATAAAACATGTGTGTCAGTGAGGGAAGAAGGGTCAGGGTAGCCTCCAGCAAGAGGTATGGAGCTGTGTGAGTTATTTCACAAGGTCTTCATTGAGACCATCTTTTGTATGTACATTTTTCTCTTCCTTTAAAAACAAACAAACAAAAACAGAAATTATTTCTGGCCCAGGGTTAAATATTTTGAACTGGGATTAAAAAGATCGAGATAAAGTAAAAAGAGAATACTCTCAAGTTCCAGCTGAACCCTGACCTCCTGCTCTTCTCATCAGGACTGGTCCTTGGTCCTTCTCTCAGAAAAGGCACTTACAGAAGGGACTCCTTTTACTGCTAGACTCTCAGATACGTGCTTAGTTAATTGTGTTGATCTCCATAGTTGCAGCTGAACCTGGAAGATATTAGTAACGGTGCTGCAGGCTAGATAAAAATTGATATTAGACCAGAGCAACAATTGGTGTAAAGCTGCCTGTGCTACTCAAGTGTGACAGACAATCACATCTGCCTCACTGTGCATTAGATGCTATCAGGCAATAATTTCTGATATTCCTAGAAATGCTGCTGAAGAAACAGAATAAGTCCAGTTTTGAAAATAAATATATGCAGGAGTATGTAGGAGTGAGTGGTTGATGATGCTTAGATTTTCAAACTATTATAGATATATAATATATATAATGTATGTAATATATTATATATATAATGTTTGTAACACATATAATTGTTTGAAAAAATATATATCACACACACTCACACATATATATATATATATGTATGATGTACAAATGAACCTTGGTTGTTGAAAATAGAAGTATAAAAATGCAATAATTTATAAATCTACATAGTAAATAAAAAGATGTTCTATTTTCTCAAAATATTGTTTTTACATTTACAATAGCAACTTATTGTAGTTTTATCATCAACTATTATAGTTTGCAGTTTTGTAGTTAGAATACTTTAGCTATTACAAAAATGCTTATCTTTTGACTACAGTAAATTTCAAACAGACTGAGATACAGAATGGATTTCTATCTAAATCTGACGAATTTGAATAATTAGCCTTTGACCAGAGTAAGGCCATGATGAGGTTAATTATGGCTGTTAGCAGAGTGACATTCCAGCTGCTCTGGTATTCATGTACACAGTCCTGACATGTGCACTGGCAGTTGTCCCATCCACCCCGTAGGTGAGCCCCAGGACTGAGCAGAGGTGCCTGCTCCCAAGCAACTTCCAGACCATAGCAGCTATGAACAGGACAACCAGTGTGGGCAATACAGGACAAAGAGCAAAGACTCAAAGAGAGACACACCTAAGAGGGGAACAAAAGAAGTAGTGATCTCTTCAACCAGTCGTTGGAGAAAGGACATAAGGCAGGATTCAAAAGGCAACAGGTCAGCTGAGATGCTGGCAAGAAAGGTGTGGCACACTCAGGGGGTGGCAATGAAAAATAATCCAATGAAAGATGGCCTAGGAAACCAGCAGCAGTGGGGGAGCCACCTACTATGATACAACTACAAGAACCCTTTGCAACCCTTGGGACGAAGAGTGCCAAACAGAAGGGTTGCCTCTAGAGTCCAGAGAAAGTCTTTATGGTTGATGGTAGAAGACAAAGCTGTAACTACCATGACAGATGACCTAACAGGTGACTCTCCTCCATCTGCCTTCAGGTTGTCTGTTGTGTGATATTTTCATTGTGTTCTGACTAATACAACTTACTTGGAGTCAGAGGGCAAAGCCAGCCACTAGCTGACCATAGAGGTTTGGAGTACTGAGGGCAGAGAGCCTACAGAAAGCAGTAAGGAGGGCTGAGGGAGGATCTGGGCCCCTTTTGGGCTGAGGAACAGAAAAGGTTAGGAAGTCACTGGTGGCTACTCCCCTGCTTCTCTGATCTTTCAGGTTCTTACCCCCATATCTGACTTCCTATTTTTTATTGATAAACATTAATTAGATTAACACTTCAGTTGTCAAGCCTAAGGTAAAGAGAGGGACCGAAAAGTACAACTGATGAGTCTAGGCACAAGCAGGACAGACAGTTATCATGAAAAATAGTATTCAGAAATGTACAGAGCTAGGGATGACCCTTGTAACAGAGGAGGGAAAGAGGCTGAAAACGTGTCTATAGGACACTATAGAAAAGCAGAGGGAGAGCTAGGCAGAGGAAAGAGCACAAATCAAAGCAGAAAGCAGCCTCACATCTCAGAAATTCTTTATTGTGTGTGCATGCTCCCCCAACCCTAGATTTTGGTTTCTTGGGGGCAGCAATGGGGTTGGAGTCATATTGGAACATGAGAAAGTTCTCTGGTAAGATATATAATGGTAGTTATTTATTGACTGATTCATAGACAGGGTAAAATCTGCATTTGTATGCTTTTTATCAGAGGAATCTACTCCTATTAGAACTAGCTATGGGTAGTTCATCTGTGGATGAAGACATCCAAGATCAATTGCAAAGGTGTGTGTGCGTGTGTCTGTGTGTCTGTGTGTGTGTGTCTGTCTGTGTGTGTCTGTGTGTGTCTGTGTGTTGCTTTGTGAATGTTTAGTTTTGTGAGCTGATATGCCCACATGTGGAGGTGAGACCAGGGCATTGAATGTCTTTCTTTATCTTTTCCCTCTATTGCCTTGAGACAGGATGTGTCAGCAAACAGGAAGCTCCCTGTTTTAGCTAGACTGACTGGCCAGCAAGCTCTCAGGATCTGTTCTTCTCTGTCACTCAATGCTGAGTTATAGGAATAAGCAACCATGCCTAACTTTTATGTGCATGCTGGAGATTTGAACTTGGGTCTCCATGCTGGCAGAGCAGGTGCTCTTACCCACTGAACCAACTCCTTGATCCCAAATAAAGTATTTTATGTAGTGATCTCAAATATAGATCTTTGGTGGTTGTAGAACATCTTTAAGGAGTTAACATACTAATAGTTTTGATATACACTAATTAAGTAATAGCAAAATTTTATTCTGAATTTACATCTATTTATAATTTATTAATGAAAGCATCTGCATTCATTCAAAATAGTCATATTATTACATAGTCATCATTGGATGCTTGGAGTCCATATGAATCTCAGAACTCTTTACAATTCCAATTAGTTATAAATGACAGATACTTTACTCAAATTGGCATGAGCGAAAAGAGAATTAATTAATTAATTAATTAAACATTCGAGAGGGGGCATGGTTTTAAAATAAGGCCTGAACCAGCCTTTCAAACGGTGTCGCCAGGTCCATACGTTTGCTGGCTCCTCTGCCTGCAGCCTCTCCAGTGGCTTCTCCTGCTTTTGGTTGGCATTGGCCGTGACCCAGTCCAAAAATCATCCCCAACCACAGTCGTGTCTAGGGAGGAAGAAACTTGACTGGTCAACGAAGATCATGTGACAACCATATGAGGGAGGGTAGAGGTAAGGAGTATCATTAGAGATGGATAATTCAGAAAAGGTAGAATGCTTGCCAGGTAAACAGCGGCAAGGGGGTCCTGATGCAATCCAGGAACTGCAAACAATAATCTCCTTTCTCCTTCTTTTTCTCTAAGTCATCTATACATATTTCTCGAGTTGAGCTAGGACAGATTTGTGAACTACAAAGCCTAAGTCTTACAATCTTTTACATGTTGCTGCTTGCAGTGCTCACATATACCTTCAAAAAATAATAGACAGTTATTATAATTAGCACTTTACCTGTCCAGCATATATCATTTGGAAAACATTTACTGAATAATTAAAATGAGCCAGATAAAGTGGTGAATATGAATCTAACCTCTTAAGTGATTTTTGTTTTTACTTAGCAATATCTAGGGTTTAATTCTAAAACAATAAATAACATTGCAATTACTAGAAAGAAGCAGCCATGTCTACAGTTAATCTGTTGGTGTTACTGCTATTGTAGGCAAAATAATTCAATATTTATAAGGGAAAAGGTGATCTTTATGTCCATTTTAAGAACTTTATGATTTTAGAAGAATTCTTCATTGTCCATAAAGTATTGAAGAGATGCTTTTCAGTGCGGAACAATTGTGTTGCATCCTATCACAGTCGGGAGGAAGTCTTAAAACGAGGTGATTATTTACAACTATGAATTGCATATTTTGTTCATAAGTTATAGTATTTGAATTTTAAGGCCTTAATATATTTTTTTAATTTATAGAAAAGACTGTGCTGCTGACCTTTTTAATATTCTGTTCTCTCATTGGCTACCAGCCTCAACCTTTCTTCTATATTCCTAGCAATTGTTTGAGGAGGAGGAGTGGAAATGCCAGCCAGTCAGAAATCAGAATATTGAAAAGGTCAGCATCATACAGCTTCTAGCTATAATTCATAAAGACATTAAACTTCCAATATTTCATCTCAGGACCAAGACTGTAACGAGAGCAGAAAATGGCACAACACTAATTCATCGTCATGACAAATATTGTAATGAGAAGGAAAAATACAGGAGCTACAAATATTTGGCTACCGATTTAAAAGTATCTTATATCCTTTATAACATAATGAGAGTAAATTTATCCTTCCTAAAGCTGAGTCCTCTCACTAAAACCTGATTGCCTTTTAAATGAATAGAATTCTTTTGAGCCTACTGCAATTAGGCTTAGTCCTCCAGAGAGCTACTAATATAACCAGGTTAGAGTAAATAAATATAAAAGATTTTTATTACGGAAATATAAATGAACTGAAACTTTATTTTGTGTAATATTTCAGTGTCATTAAAGTAGTTGAACTAATTACAATTTTCTTGCTGTGTTAAATTGAGTTATTCCATTTTTTACTTTGTTGGCAATGTAGCCCCCACAAAAAGTAGGGTTCTTTTGTAATGTTCTTCCATGTGGTAGCAGTTTCATTGTATAACTATTAGGGACAGAAATAAGGACTCAGAGACTCCGGTACAGAGCGATCTCAGGCAGCAAATCTGATGCCTAGCAGGCAAGGAGTTAGAGACCGGTGAGGAAGGCGCTATCTGCATCTTGGGATCCGTGTCTCCTGGCAGTCAGAAGGTACTTTTGTGGTTAAACATCCTTGAGGTTGCAGTTATGTTGTTCCCTATATATCAGAAATGAAGGCACAGAGCACTCTCTCACACGTGTGTACTTAGGAAGGGTCTGCAACCCTTCAAGAGGGGTACAACATGATTAAAGAGGGGGAAAGAGTCAACAAAAGTGTCACCTTAGTCCATAAAAATCCCACCTATCTCATAAAAATTCATTCATAAAACTTTAATATCGACAGCGAATCAAGGCATAATGACACTTAGATTTAATCGCAGCACTTGGTAGGCAGAGGCAGGTGAATCTTTGTAAGGTTGAAGCCAGCTTTATCTACCTAGTCAAGGCTATACAGTGAGATGAGACCTTGTCTAAAAGGAAAAGAAAATAATGAAAAATAAAATCCTGGACTCAGTGAGTAAATCAGCTCGCTGTGCAAGTTTGACAGCATGAATTCCGTGCCTGGAGTTTACATAAAGGAGGAAGGAGAGAACCACTGGGACCTATATAGTGTACACAAATATCCATTATATAACTAATATATAATATGTTTATATTTGTTTTATATAGAATCAACAACACAGAAAGCACTTAGCTGTTCCCCACCTTAGAGCAGTCTTCCCAGTTTGTTTGGAGTATTTACTTTACTGAGTAAACTTTTGCTTTCACTATTTCTACCTCTTGTCTAATTTTTTTCTTCTAGGACATAAGAACAAAGAGATACTTCAGAACAAATCCATTCAGATCGGGGGAAAAGCCCCACAGGCACTCAACATAATTATGCATTTTCATTTTTGCTACTTTTTTTTATGTGCCTGTGGGAAGTGGGAGGTAGGAACACCAGAGTCTCACAGAGATGCAGACACCAACTGGGATGGTTTGATGCAGAGAAAACCTGTAAAAGCATCAACAGGAAGAGAGAACAAGTGTGGCCAAAGACCAGCAACAGCAGAGATTTGCTATATCCCTCCAGGTAGAAGGGGGTGGGGGTGGGGAGA
>LOJH01020401.1:0-20768 GCA_001685095.1 Ellobius talpinus
TGCTCCCGGTCCGCGCTCGAGCGCCCGCAAGCCACCCGCGGACCAAAAAGGTCAAACCCCTGGGCGTGTCTCCGCCCCAGCCTTCGCTCTTCCCGGCCGCCAGGGCCCCGTAGCACCCCCACCGTTGGAAAGGATACTCTCCATGTTCGACATGATCTCACGAGTTCGCGGGGCTCGGATGGGGGGGAGAGGGCTCTAACACTCGGGACAGGGACAGGGCCGGTGGCAGGTCGCTAGGGCGCGCGGAGGAAGGCGCTGCTCCCGGCTTCTGCGGTTCTGAGCCCACTTCCTGTTTCGGTGGGGGGGGAGCCGCGGTGGGTGGAGTCCTGCGAGCCNCGGGTCTGGGACGACGCCAAAACGGCTGCAGTGAGTCGCCTTGGTTAGGATGGGCTCCGTCGCTTGGGGGCGGTGGAGATCCGAGAGCCGCCGCCGCCGAGGTCCCTCCCGCTCAGCAGCCTCACGTGCGCTCAGGATAGCTGCGCTCAACCTGGTTCGGCATCCCACCAGCCTTCTAGTTCTTTCTTTTGTCAACCGGGACTCCGCTTGACGTGCCGCCCCACCTCGACCTTCATTTCACACTCTCTTTGGCGTACCCCATCCCTTTTTCTAAGAACTTAAGTCTTAAAGGATGAAGACAAAGGTATAAGGACTTTTAAAGTACTTTAAAAAAAATTCTAACAGTGTAAAATAAGGGCTTGAGGGGTTAGTGCGGCTGGTAATGTTGAGGTTTTCTAAAGGCTCTGAGCCTTTGAGTTTGAGGCTAGAAGGGGAAGGGGGAAAGTGAGGCTCCGCTAACAAGGTAATGTTGCTACGAAATACCTTTTCATACTAGGTGGGTTATTTTATTTTTCTTTAGGATAGACGATGTGTGATGCAAAATTAATATAAAATCTTTATAATGGGTGGCAGCGGGTTATTATAAGCAGTAGATAGTGCTTGGCGTTTTTTACATGCGACTTACGAAAATGTCCAGAGGTGAATGTATTTGATGTCCTCTCTGGACTAAGGAAAAGAGGGAATCTTAAGCATTATTGTGACGTTTCAATTTCATTATGATAGAAATTACATGTACTAAGATATAACTTTGAAAGTTGGTATAATTATCGTAATTGATGAGTCTCAGAAGTTCGTCATTTACTGCATCTTAAAATTTAACCTGTGGAAACGTATGCAATGACATACACTTTTTTATCCTTAGGATTATTTCCTTAAAAAAATGCTGGCTCTGAAAGGGAGTATTTTATTGTTTTGTGCTGATGGTGTTTGGCCATAAGTTTCAGACTGTCTTCTAATTAGGAACTGAACTGTCGGTGCTTCTTTAAAAGAAAAAAGGGGGAAAATCCTTTCTCAAGACAAGGCTCTGAGGAAATGCAATCTAGAAATCATTTCAATAGACGGAACAGTGTAAAGATTATTTTTAGTTTTGTGTCTCACTTTATAGTTGAAGAACAAAACTTAGGTTATAAAAAGTAAAACTTTGGAAGTTTCACCAGTTTTCCGTGTGAGTTCCACAATTGTATTCACTGCTGGAAAATTAAGTTTGGAAATAAAGGCAAAGATATGTTTTAAAAGATTTTTGACATAGCACTTACTATTTTTAGCATCATTCTGTCAGTAAAACCATAGGACAATCTACCAAAACTTAAACACTTCTAGGCTTTAAAAACTGTGAGGTTGTTAGAGTTACAAGTATATAATGTATAAAAATAAATATTTAATCTTAATTTTTTTCAAATTATAGAATTTCTGAATAGGTATCTTCTTGGAATAAGACCATTTTCTTAAATAAGTACTTGTTTAAAAAGAGTATTTGCTCTTGCTGTCCGTCTTAAGTTAAAAAAACTGTTGTATAGCTTGCACTAAACTTAATAGTTTTTTTTATTTTAATGTTTTGAATCTCAAAGTTATCCTCATACTTTCCTTGAATATCTGAGTTTTTAAAGTGAGTTTTATGAAAAAATTAATTTAGCTAGAAAAAATTAAACTGCTTAAACTCTGGGTGTGTTTTGTTAGAATGGCTGCTGTGGAAAGAAGTAGCTCCCTGTTAAGATTACAAAAGTACAGAAAACAGACTGCAGCTTGAACTATGTATTAAGTGTTTCATACATTTAAACAGTATTTCTAAAATATATGCACCACAGTTTTCTGTGTATGGCATACAAAGTAATTTATTTGTAATCTGTCACCCAATTTCAGGAAATAAGCCTATTTTCTCTGAATTCACCTGTGTTCACTTAGCAACACTTTCCTAACTGCAGGCCTCTTTTCAGAAGCAGCCTCTTGTTTGAGTTCATGTATAATCTCCCCACTTTTAAAACAGTTTCGCTGTAGTGTTTGCATTTCAAATCAATATATTAGAGTAGCCAGCTTTTGAATTTTCTTATATAAATGAAATCATACTGCTTTGTGCTCCTGTCCTGCTTTTGTAGCTCATCATATAGTTGCTAAACTGTGTTAAAATATACAGTGGTAATGGATTTATTGTGCTGCTCTAAAGTATTCCACTGTATGAATTTATCATTAATTTATCCATTTTCCTAATGATAGTAATTTGGATTCTTTCTAGGTTGATGTAACCTCTAGAAATATATGTGTTTAACATATATTTTGGTGAAGAGTAATTTTCAAAATGCCCTGTGATATTTGTAAAAAAAACAATTTTGTAAACTCAGGCAAATTTATTTACTCATTTTTATTACAATCATATTTCCTTTTAGTTTTGGATAATCTTGTTTTTTTGCCTATGACTTTCTACTGGGTATAGCAAAAACCTAATACCTTGTCTCATCAAATAGGTTGCTTCCTTCTTACTATGGTTATCCATAGCTTCTTTTGGGTCCAAGCCAACTATGAAGATTTAAATACAGCAGTCTAAGTCCCATTTGGACCAGTAAAATATGACTATTTTCATCTGCTTGTACTTGGAAGGATGAACTATAATTTCTATGGCTTTCTTCAGGAATGATGAAGATCTAAAGAAAGAGTGAATGCCTTGTCTTAAGATGATTCCGTAACTATTGCATGTGTTAAAACTTGGACTAAACAAAGCTAATGTGGGAAATTATAATAATTCCTCAGGAAATTGAGTGTACTTTATGATTAATCATGATTAGTTCTATAATTGAGTTAGTTACATGAATAAGCATTTTAAATGAAAATATAATCTTAACATAACTACTAAAATTTCAATATTTGATGTCACTGTTTTGTGACAATGGCTTTTCTGACTTTTGAGCTAATGATTTTGAAGTGACTAGAAAGCGTAATGGTTCGTTATAGCTAAGCACCATTGAACTGGAAGGAAAGGAATGCTCCAGGAATGAGAATAGTGTAGTTTTATACAACATTTTTCAGATTTTCCTGTCCTGTTAAAGTTGCAGTTCTTTCCAGATGCTCTCTAGGGAAAGAAGTTCAGTTGTAGAAATCCTGGAGAAGTATAAACTGAGAAGTTTTCCTGTTTAGAACAGAAAACCTTTTTGTTATGCCATTTGGGATCTCATTTGCAAATTGTAACAGCAAAAAAAAACTATTGAAGTAACTGATGAAAGAGATTAGAGCTACTGAGGAGATAAAGCTCTATTTGTGTTAGCAAATAGAAGACCAGATGAAAACATAGTTTAAACACAAGCAATATGGTCAGGTGTGGTGTCACAGGCCTAGAAACCTAGCACTCAGCAATATGGTCAGGCATGGTGTCACAGACACCATGGCCTAGAAACCTAGGCCTAGAAACCTAGCACTCAGGAGTCAGGCAAGAGAATTGCTGAAATGTTGAGGTCAGCCTGATCTACATAGTGAGGTCTAGGTTAGCCAGGGCGACATAGCAAGATGATTTCAAAAAAATTATTCTCCCCAAATAAATAAATAACACTAACAAAACTAATACAAACAAAAGGAATATGTCTGATTTATTTGACATAGTTGGCCTAAAAATCATTCAGTTTATGATTAGAAAATGATAAATGAATTTATGAGATAAGATATATAGAGATAAAAATAAAGGTAGGCATGGTGGTGCAAGTTTGTAGTCCCAGCACTGAGGAGGCAGAGGCAGGCAGATCTATGTGAGTTTGAGGCCAGCCTTATCTACAAAGGAGTTCCAGGATAGCCAGGACTCTTATACAGAGAAACCTGACTCAATAAAATAAATAATAAACAATATGTAGATATTTATTTTCTAGGTTTCATTCTTATTTAAATAATAAAGGGTGATATCTGATTATTACAGTGTCTACGTATCATCAGAATATTTTTCAGTAACTTCTGATTTTCACAGAGCAATCAAGACTTAAAATTTTCCCTCAGTCAGGAAACCTTTTGAATACTTGAATAATCAAAATAAAATTACACTTTATCACTAAAAGATGTGATTGATTCTTAAAATATGGTATGATAAGAAAGAATAAAGCTGTCATTAGAAATACTGTATACTTGAGAATGGTTCCACATTAATTTTAGAAATTTTAGAAATTGCATGATTGACAAATTGTTTAATATAGACATAAATATGCTGAGAAACCCATTATTAAATAAACATTTTTCTTTATTATTTTATCATACAGACACTGTTTGAAGAAAATTGTTAAGTGGAGAAGTAAAAAGAGATTTTTTGAGAAGTGCAAATGAAGACAAAGTAAGAAAAGATAGTTCTTAAAGAAACTGTCATGTATTCTTATATTCCATTTTACTGGCCACTGAACCTGCACATTTACCTATAGATAATGAACTTCTTTACTACTTCGTTATGACCATACAATTCTTCACTCTATATTGATTTTCAAGTCAGAACTCCATCAAAGTCATTAACATGGCTCTTATTAGTTTATCTAGTAAAATTAGAGAAACACCTAAAATGGTTTTAAAATTTTGAGTCTTCTGTATTTTATTGCATTAAATAATTTTGGAATATATATCATATTAGATAATTATATCCAGTGGTTTGGGGATATTCTTCTACAGTATGATCACAATTTTTCCCTGACCAAAGATTTCTCATATGTTGCTATAGGCATTTGAGGTGGGACAGTTCTTTTGGAAATGGGGCTGTCATATGCAGCACAGGATGCTCAGTATCATTTTTGTCCTCAGTCTGCAAACCAGTAACCCCCTCCAAGTTATGATATAGCCAAATATGTCTTGAGATATCACCAAGTATTCTCCCTGGGATGAAAATCAGTCCTGGTTAAGAGTGACTTAATCTCACTTTAGAATTTTTTAACATTACCTCTATATTAAGCCATCAAGATTGATAACAGTAATAGCAACAAAAAATAGATTTTATCCTGTTTTTTCTCAGACATACCACAGTGAAAGCTAAGCAAGCAATATTATTATGTCTAACTTTTGAAATACTATAGTTGCTAAAATTAGAGTCCACGCAAGTGTGTTTGTGTGTGTGTGTGTGGGTGTACATGCACCTGTGTGTGGATGTGTACTATGGAGATTCAAATTTGTCCTCAGGTTTCTTCCTCATGACTATTTATTGAAGCAGAATTTCTTGCTAAGCCAGCAGTGCTCACGAATTTCTGCTAGTCTAGCTAGCTAGCTTTCCCCACAGATCTTCTGTCTTTGTTTACTGTTTGCTAGGATTACACATAGCTACGATGTCTGTCCAGCTTTTAGTTGGATTCTGGGGATCCAACTCTAGTTGATCCATAGAGCCATCTCCCCAAACTAGGAAGGAGATTTTGAAGTCCTCCTAACTTCTGTTCCCTTTGAAGGCTGAGGAAAGAACAAGACATTTGGAGTCATTAATTCAGAGCTAGGTTTCACTTAATACATAGTTAAATCATCTTAAACAGTTTATTTAACTGGTACGGATTTTGTTTGCTAAAGTATTGAAAAGTTTGATTTTGATAGTTTTATTTTTAGGATTAGATGCTATAGTATTAAAATTGTTAAATTAGAAAATCTGAGAAATCATAATAATCTTTGTAGCTCCTAATCTAAAAGTTATCCATCATTAGTAATGGTACTTGTAAATAAAAGTAAAAGATATATGATATAAACACATGGTGCATTAGTACTTAGTACTTAGAAAGTACCTAGAGAAGGCCAGTCAAACAAGTACTATAAGGGCATTAATTAGATATAATAGACTATTAATAATAATATATATAGAGAGAAATAATGTATATAAATTTAATGAATTAAGGTGAATAAAATTAGTAAGCCTGTGTAGATCATATTTGAATTTATATTCATGTAATCTCTACAAATAAGAGTACATAGTCCATTTTATAGCATATTATTTCTGTATAGAACAGTATATATTTACCATGTGTGTGCAAGTTCCTGTGAGGCCAAATGGTATTGGATTCCCCTGTGCTGAAATTTCAGGAGATTGTGAGCCACTTGATTGCTGTGGGACAATGGTCTTGTACTTTTTGTCACTTGTATTTTAATAAATAACTGGTTGGCCTATTAGCTCAGGATTCTTATTAAATAATTTCTACATATTAACCCATAATTCTTGTCTGTGTTAGCCACGTGGCTTGGTACCTTTATCAGCAAGGCATTCTCATCTTGCTTCCTCTGCATCTGGATGAAGGCTGCAGACTGAGGCTTTCCTCTTCCCAGAATTCTCCTGTTCTCCTTGCCCTGCCTCTATTTCCTGCCTGGTTGCTCCACCTCTACTTCCTGCATGACTACTGGTCAATCAGCATTTTATTAAAATATAAGTGACAAATCTTTACAAAGTACAAGACCATTGTCCCATAGCATTTGATGTGGGTTCTGGAAACCAAAATGACATTCTCTTCAATGGGAGCAGTAAATGCTTTTAGTTGCCGAGCCATCTCTCCAGTCTGGAAAAACTTTTAAATATAGAAAATATAAAGAATTATTTGTAAGCCATTTTAATTCTTTCCAAGAGATTAAACATTTTTTATTTCATTTACTTTCCTTTAAAAAATGAAGCATCATAACGAGGTTAAAATTTTGTTTGACTGCATTCATGAATATTTTAGCTCTCCCTCCTGCAACAGCTTTTTGCTTACAGTGCTCTATATTATTTTCTTTATACAAGCATGTATTTTGAAGCAATACACTTTGCAATTTAAAACATATGGATATTTTACTTGAATGTCTAGTTTTCAAACCATTTTTTAAAATGATTTTGAGATCTACTTATATTATTTAACATTTATGTATAATCTACCCTAAATATTGAAATTTGTATTTATCTGTTTACCTTTTTGTGATCATGTAGCTTGCTTTCCTTTTTTTCAGTTACAAGCACTGCCGCAGTTACTCACTGGGGCATGCCTCTCACTATGTATTTGCAAGACTTCTATGAAGTATATACTGGAATATTGAGACATCAGGTAAAAATAACTACTTTAAGGAAAATAAAACAAATACTGATTAATATGATAAAAGTTTTTCTTGACTGAAAAATTAAGATTCAGGAAATAGTTAACTTCACATTAATTTTATAATGGCTTTTCTGATCTGGTTCATTCAGAAAGAATGATTTTTCTTTGGGAAACATTAGTGTATTAGACAAAGGTTTGCAATGTGTAAGCTTAACAGGCCAATTGTCTATTTCATTTAAATAGCTCTGATATAAAGAGTTTGTCATATTTTTTCATCTTCTTTAAATCACACAACTTTAAAACTATGTTGGTAGCTATCACAGGTTTACTGCATGTTAATATTTCCATGTACACCATTACGTTCTATAATAGGTATAGGGATAAAACATTAATGTTAAGTAGCATTGCCATAGTATTAAAATAAAAGATTTTCAATTAAAAGATAACTTGAATATAGGAATTTAGGGAAAATGTAGAAGTATGAGAAGCCAAGCTATGGGTATTCCTTTTCAGAAATAGCAGCTATTTCTTAGAATAGTATTTATGTTTCCTATAGAAGTGATTTTGAGATAATCATTTTTGTGATACAATGTCCCAAATTCTATACTTAGTCAACAGAGATTCACAGTCTTATTTCACAGGTGATTGTGTATTTATATTGTCTGAAAGCAAACAAAAATGTGAGTTGATATGATAACTAAATTCAACTGTATTTTTAAAGCAAGTCCTTAATTAAAACTTAGTAAGAATTAGACAATGATTCATATTATATGAAAAAACAATAATCTTAGGTCCTAGGGATAGTTCAGGGGTATAATGCTTATCTAACCTGGAATTCATAACCTCTGAATTCCATCCCCAGCACCAGATGAAGGGAAAGGGAATGGGGAGAGGGATGAGAAGAAAGAGAGGGAGGGAAGGAAGGGGGAAGGGAAACAATAATAGCCATGTGTTTATCTCATTTTCAGACTTCTTAGTGAAAAATTGTCCCGTGATTCAAGTCCATCTTACTGAAGTTTGTTAACCGGAGGTAAGATATAAAGTTTAGTAAGACAAGTTTAAAAATTGCAGGTTATTTTACTTGTACAAGAACATATGCCATGCTCATATAAATTAAGTCTTTAATTTTCAAATGTTAGCCTTCAGAAAAAGATGTACTTACAGACAGTATAGAAAGATCATCTTAAGAAATCTCTGACAGTTGCATTAAGAAATGAATATTCAACTTTGAGAAATAGCTGTAAAAATTATGAGCATGTATTCTGAAAAACAGTGAAATTTATTCAAGGTTGGTTTCTGTTGCTGTGATAAAACACTGACCAAAGTCTACTTGGAGAGGAAAGGGTTTATTTCATCTTAAACTTCCAGGTCATGGGAGGAAGTCTGGCCAGGAACCAAAGCAGAGACAACAGCGGAATGCTTCTTAGTGATTTGTTTCCCGTGGCTTGCTAGGCTTGCTTTCTAATACTACCCAGAACCGCCTTCCAAGGGATACCACAGCCCACAATGGTCTGAAACCTTCCACATCAGTCATTAAGAAAAATGTCCCCACAGCCTTGCCCACAGCCAAGCTGATGGAGGCAATTCCTCAATGGAGGTTCCCTTTTTATAAGTGCACCTAGTTTGTGTCAAGTTGACAAAAACTAACAAGCACACTATTCTTTACTCCTTTCTTATGAGTCTAATTTTTCCGTACTATTATTATCATCTGCCATAATTATCATCTGCTTGATACACCTTTTAGGTACTTTAAAAGCCAACTAGACAAATGGCAACTCAAGCTGAATGTATTTTCCATACTTTAGATCCAAATTATGGTTTGTTGGAATTTTGGGGAGGAATATATTTAGCTTGAAAATTTAGTCAATGTTGTTATAGTGTGCAAAAGAGGTTCAAACCAAGTACATGGTACTTTGAGGTTCAGATACTCCACATTTCTTATTTTTTTGCAATTTATTTTATATAAAAATAACTTTATTTTAATGAACTCACAAACAAAAGTACCATGCAGCTACATCAAGGTAACCCCTCAAAACATTTTCCTGTACCCAAACTCTCTGAATCAGTGAATTTCAGTGTCTTTCTGTAGTCTGTGCAGAGGATAGCTGCGGCTATGGACTTTCTGTAGTCTGTGTGAAAAACAATTACCTTTACATTCTTTTATTATTCATGTGCCTTTTTGCCTATATTCAGTCTTTCCTCACCACTTAATATTAATTAACATTTTTGGTCCCCTTTCTAAATGATAAACTATACACATATTTATGCCTGTTTACATATATGCACATGTATCTGTTATGGGCTAGGTTATGTGTATGAAGGAGAAAGTGTTCTTTTTTCCCTGAGATTGGGTAACCTCAGAATTAGAATTGTACATATATTCTATTATATATTGAGATCTTTTAAAACTTCTGACAATGTACTGTCTAGAAATTTGAAATCAAACATTCAGAATGGTTCAATCATTGTAACATCTTCTAAAAAGCAACATTAGTTATTACATACATTATATTTATACTTTTATGTGTACCCTTTCTCTTTAGTTAGTTTATATTTTTCTTAAGGACGAAGTCATTTTGTTTTTCATGTGCTTTTGAACAGTAAAACCAACATAATTCCTTACCAATAATCAAAACTTAATAGGTTTTAATATTAATAAGGTATTACTATAGTTTAATTAGAGCTATCATAAATTAGAGCTATCTTTTTTATTCAGAGATCTGTCTTCACATCTCATTTCATTTCGTAACAGGAAAAAAGTGTGTAAATACTCAAGAAATAAGAGATAAATAAATTTAATCATTTTAAAAGTTTAATCTATTTTCAATGGCTAATAAGGCTCTCTTGAAACATTTTACTGAAGTGAATGCATCCAGTTGAGGATTACTAGTGTAAGATAGATAGCAAATTACTTTTAGATGAAAATTATATTTTATTTTGTGTGTATATGTGTGTATATATGTGCTTGCCCATGCATGAGGAAGTTGTACTTGTGAATGTCAAAGAACAATTGTAGGCAATAATAATCTGTCTTCCTAGTGATAGAATTTAGGACATCAGACTTGGCAGAAAATTTCTTTATCTATGGAACCATCTCACTGGCCCAGAAAGCAGATTCTTTCTATTTAAGATATATTTTTGATAGCTCTTATGGGCTAGGCATAAAACTGCTTCTAACAAAATTAACAATATAAAATGCTTTCAAGAATTTTAGTTGTCTTCTCCAATAATGAAAAAAATATAAATTTGATGCTAGCAAAATTGTTTATAATTTTATGAAAATATAATTAAGAATGAGTTAATACTATGTTATTTGATTAATGAACCTATAATTTCCCAGTTATTAAGTTTCTACTAGAATACTTTTCTGATCAGTTGCTCTTTAAGAGCACCATACCCAGACACTAAAGAGCCTTTGTGTTATAAGTAGCCAAAAATTTCACACTCTTTCATGTTGGTGCTATAGAAATCAAGTTCTATTTTTTATTGTTTTATCTGTATGAAGCACTTTTACCTACAGAAATACAGGAAGGACTTTAAAAATTGTGTCATTTCTAAGTGGAATAAGGAAAACTGTTTTGAAGCTTACAGTCATAAGAAAATGAGATCACATACATTGGGGAATGCACAGATTTTTATTATACTCAGTAGTTTACATAGATACCTGTATCTGACTTACAGGTTCAATTTCATTTGTAGAAAAGTTTTCTGTATATATTCTTATTAATGTCAAGAGAGCCAAGGGATACCTGTGTTGAATCAAATTACTTGGGATATATTTCAGGTTACTCTTGGTTTTTGTAGTATTTTTATATTTTGAGTCATTCATCTTAGAGATTAATAGTAATAGTTTTTGTAAAACAGGTTAACTGTTAAAGACTTATGGCATAAACAAAGTTAATTTTAATTAATTTTGGATTTACCCTAAATTAGAACTAGAAACTAACAAAAAGAAAACTAGAGACTAGTCTTCAGTAAGTTATAGTAGTGTTTTTCTTAAGCTCCTGGAATGAAGAAGTCACTGGAATGTTTCAGCTTGTTAGGTATTTGTGATATGGGAGAACAATGATGTGCTGTATTTAATAGCAGTTTCAGACAAAATATAAAACAGTAGCTCTGCTTCCCTTCACATTTTCTATAAAGGCAAACAGAGACCAAAGACTGCCTTGTTTGTGACAGAGTGGGTGTCAGCAATTACAGAGAAAAAGAAGGAGATTCTCTATATAGAAACGTGTAATTTATAATTCACATTTTATGCAGTAGAAGTAAATATGACTCAACACTGTATAGGGCTTAACACAGAATATTGTAGTCAAGGTTTTGAATTCTTAATTTAACATATATTTTATATATATTTATATATTTTGTATATGTAATATTCTATCTCATTTTAAAGAAAAGTATTAAATGTTATTTCCCCAAACAAGAGAATTAATGTATGTATAGATGGCATAATTTGAAAGATAGGAGGAAGTACTTTTTGCTCTCCCTTTCTCACAAGGAAGTGTAGCATAGAGCACTAAGGACTTAGCCATGAACTTCAAAATGGACTTTCCCATCTAGAAAAGACAGGGACAAATTTTTCTCTAGGATATAAAATATCACTATATATTAATATCAGCAAACAAAGATCAAATATTATTTTAGAATTAAATAAATATAAGTGTGTGTGTGTGTGTGTGTGTGTGTGTGTGTGTAGTGTAGGGAATGGAACCCAGGGCTTTGTACATACTAGTCAAATGGTCTAGTACTAAGTCATGCACCTGATGCCTGTGAATTTTTTTTGAGACTGGGCCTCACTGCTTAGCCCTGGATTGCCTGAAACTCACAGACACCCACCTGCCTGAATTTTATATCCTGACTCTGCCACCTATGACTTTGAGAAAAATCAGTTGTCTGAGCTATAAAATGACAGAAATACAACTATAAAATGACAGAAATACCCTTTCCATAAAGATCTCATAAGTATTAAATGAGATGATTTATTTAATATATTTAGCAGACTACAATAAAACAACTAATTTTAATAACTATTGGGAGTAACTATTTTACATTTCAGAGCAGCAAAATAGTAGAATAATTATAATAGTAGTATATTGTGGCTACACTTTCTCATGCCACAGCATGTAAACTCTTACTCAGCTTTTAGTTCCTCTGATTGGTTTAAATCTCACTTGTGCTATTTAATAGATTTGTAGTACAACCCAAAACAAGTTGAAATTATTGTGTCACTAAACAGATTGCCACAGTGCTGACTGAGTGACATATGTATGTATATTTCTTCTGGAACTCATTTTGCAAATTCATCAGAAGTCCTTAATTTGCCGGCAAGTCCAATAATTAAATGTTCTTACTGAGAAAATAATGAAGTGTTTTATTTCCCTAGTTACCTTGACTCTAATATAGATCAGAACATCATTTATTGCATGAAATACAATTAAGATTATGTTGTTTTATGGAAGTATACTTAAAATTGGAAAGCATTCCAAAAAAAGTTAAAAAATATGGTTTTTGCTATAATTTCTTGTAAGGATTTCAGGGTTATTCGTTGACAGTGCATATGAAAGCTAATTGCTTTCTTTTTCTCTTTGCTTCTTTTTTCTTGGTTTTTGAGATAGAATGTCATTTTGAAGCCTACACTGGCCGCAAACTCCTATGATCTTCCTACCTTAGCTGCCCAAATTCTGAGATTATAGATCTGAGATACCACATTTGCTTGTAACTGTTGTTTTGGTTCGATATGATTTGGTTTGTATTTTGAACATAGGGTCTTACTCTAAGAAAGGCTTGCCTTTGTATCTGAGGCTGGTCTTGAATTTACAATTGTCCTATCTCAGCCTCTCAGTGTTTATTAAAACAGTCATATAATCTTTTTGATTTCTTTTGTTTTTGTTGTTGTTGTTTTTCAAGACAGGCTTTCTCTGTAGCTTTTGGAGCTTGTCCTGGAACTCATTCTGTAGACCAGGCTGACCTGGAACTCAGAGATTCACCTGCCTCTGCCTCCCGAGTGCTGGGATTAAAGTTGTGTGCCATCACCATCCGGCTTCGTTTTTATTTCTAGTGAAGGGCAACAGTTTGGATTTTTATTGAATTGTCTATTGTTCGTTTTTTTTCCATTTAAGCATCAATAGTCATATGAAGAATATTATTAGTATTCCCATCTACAGATTAAAAACATGAACAAATGTTAAATAACTTACTCATAGCAACATTGATTTCAAGTTACAAATATTCAGATTGAAGCCCAATTATGTTTGGCTTTCAAGATGACCACATTTCCTTTTGTCTATGCAGCACTGCTTTATTTAAGACTATTTAAGGTTTGATGTACTATGTTGGTCACTTTAGAAAATACTGTTTTAATTTTCATGGCATCCATGAGATTTGAATCATGCTGTTTTGTAAACAAGAGTTGTGAAGCCTTAGTAATTCAAATAATTAACCCATGATTGCATAGCTATTAAATCAGAACTTCTGTTAACAAAATGGCAATTCAAGTCTAATAAACGTACCACACTTTTTAGTTCAAATAACTAATGAGAAGTGAGCACAATTCAGTAGTTGTTTGTATGCTATCATAACATAACACAATATCTTTTTACCACAATTAATACAAGTTACAAATATGATTTTATATTTTCCAGTTCAGTATTATATGGAACATGATACCTTATGATAATTGTTACAGAACTATTGTTAAATATATTAAGGGGTTTCTTTGATTTAAAACCTAGTTTATTACAGATGGGCATGTCTGTAATTCCTGTGTCAGGAACAATGAGCCAGGAGGATTACCACAAATTTGAGAATAACTTAGTAGACATAGCAAGTTCTAGGCCTGCCAGGATTATATAGTAAGGCCCTGTCTAAAAAAATCAGGATAATTAATAATTAACATAGTTTGTTTTTTTATTTTTATTACAGGACTTTGCTATATAGTATTTTAGCTCATTGTGTAGATAAGTCTAGCTTCAAACTCAAGCCAGTCCTTCTGCCTCTTTCCCCTAATACTGGGATGTCAGGTGTATGCCACCAAACCCGACTAATTGTAAATAACTCAACAACTTCCAGTGTTGCTCAATTAGTTATGCATATTAATCTAAATATCTATGTGCACTATGTGATGCCTATTAAAAATACCCATTAATAAAGTGAATTTAGAGGTTAGTAGGGGTTGGGGAGTAGGAGAAAGAAATGGAGACTTCTTCCATAAACTTATAAATCATTAAAAGTGAGACTGAGGATAGCTCTGTTTAATTTTGTATTTCCTCTTATTTATAGTAAAATTGAATACCTGATTGTATTGAATAAGCCAGTAAACATCAGGTGCCATATGGCTTTACATGTTGTTTTGTAGAAAGAGATTTTTTATCTTTCATGATAAATATCATAATATGTTCACACTATTGGCCTAGAGATGGGAAATGTAAAGGCTGGTTCTTTTGAAGGATTATATGATAAATCTTTGAGATAGTTTAATATTTTACTGCTTGTAAATGATTAAAGTGTATGCTCTAATTGTATATTTCTTCTGATTTTAATTTTCCTCCTTTGAAAGAACAAGAAATAATTTAGATACTGAGTTCTAACTTTTTATAATGGTAATGTCTATTTATAAAGTCAATAAAGCACCAAAGCATTTCTTATATTTTTAAAATATTGTTAACTTTCTCTACCATGATTGCAAACAAATTTATGTTCTAGGAGTAGGTAGAATCAGAGAGTCACTTATTCAAACTGGTGGCTAAAATTTATCCTTCGGTCATTTTCACCTTTCATTTATTCCTGTCAAGTCTATTGTTTAGCCAAACATTCTTTTCAAATGGAATGGAATGCATATTAGGTACACATGTTTTTTCAACATGTGTTTTGAAATTAGGTAAATATTATGTTAGGGTATCAGTTTTTATGTTCTGTTCTTACTGTTTTGTGAATAAAATCCTTTCTGGACTTTCGGCTTTTCCCTTCTGTCATTATGTTATTATATAGGTTTTTGTTGTTGCTGTTTAGGTTTTCTAAGTAGCCAATATATGTACATGCAAAGTATATAATCTAATCTTACTATTTCTCCTAATAAGAAAAATGCATATAAACATGAATTTTCTTCAAAAATCTACAATGCATGTTAAACAGTTTGGATGGAATTATCAATTACTTTGAATCATCTCTATCTTTGCATACTTTTTTGATCTTGAGCAACAACAGGTGATCATATATAATAATAAATAATTACAGTAAAAAATTCAAGGTATGTTAAGAATATAACGGACAACTCAGTCAGGGACAGGGTACTGTCAGTAATGATCAAAATCTGTTTGGCCTTCCAGGCTTGTTTGCATATTTTACCAAATGTTCCGAGGATCACAAATATGTGCAAAAGAAATTGCTTAGGTCTCCAAAGACAGAATAAATGTTCATCAGAAGTAGGAAATTGTCAATTACTTAGTTTGTTTCATATTTGATTTAGTAGATTGCTTGAATTTCTTTGCAATTATATTATCTTCATCTCTAAATACTATAAAACATTTTCTGCATTGGTTTTCTCCAATCATATCCATACTCATGCCAAATAAATTTTGAAAATGTATCCCAATTTCTTTTGCTACATAATCTACCCCAGCTATTTGATTTTAAGTAATTTTGTAGTTTGAACCTTATTTTCTAACATGAATTGAAAATGTTGCATAGTTTTTACATATATGCATATCTTCTTAAACATGTGTACATATAATACAGCTAATAACTTATACAACACTTGTATATTTGATGGACTGTCCAAGAAACTTAAATATAATCATATATCTTCACAATAGTCCTAGAAATGGAGATAATATGCTCTACATTTTGTGTGATTAATTTACTTAGATAAATTCAGAATAAATATTTTAAGGCCAGACAAGTGGCATGTACTAGAAACTGGAAAAAAATTCACTTGTGCTCCAGGGTTATTACTTCTTCAATGATTGTTAATTTTTCATCTATTGCTTAAATCTGCTGTGTAATTCTCCCTCTCATTTTAAACTCTTCTTACTCTTCTTACAACCCACTTTAACAGGACTTGCATTTTCTTATACATCTTTAATACCATTCCCTGCCTCTCATTTGTTTTGTACCATTTATTTCATAAAGCATCACCTCAAAATTCTCATTTTCTAGAAACTATTCTCATATCAATACCTCCTTATTCTAAATACTACATGATTTATTCATATTTTGTTTTAGTGCTTTATTGCTTGTTTTATTTCTGATGTTTTTAAATTGGATTTATATCATTGCCAGGTATAATTTTTGCCTCATTTTCAGTTCATATGTTTCACTTTAACAAATATAGAGAAAACAGTTAAATTTATTTTATGTTCACAAGGGAAGTAACTAAAGAAACTGATTAGATAAACATTTTATAATATACCACATAGTAATTCACTTGCTTTGTCAACATTTGGTCAATAAGGAAGATATAGATTATATTGATAAATATTATATTCTGTGGTGTTCTACACAGAGCATTTGGCCTATATTGAAGAAAAAGATAATAATATAGGTTTTATTTTTAGTTTGATTGAATGTGTTATGGCATATTTTATGAAGAAATGGAATGGTCAGTTTTTCTCACAAACCATTGGTCCTAGAATATGATGGTCCTAGATATAGAATAGTGGTTCTCAGCATTGACTAAACTGTGCAGTCATCTGAGAACTTCTAGAGCAAGCCAATTTCAGAATATTTTTATGTCATCCACACATCAATTTCATTTGGGAAGATGTTTTATTGTTAAATTTTCCTGGATCCTGAAGAATTACACTTCTGGCATTCTTGGACATGCCTGCATGACTCATGCACATGTGACTGTGTGCCCACACACCAAAGATGAGTATGTACATGCTCACACACACATGCACAAACATAAACACAGATGAGGTTACTGCTGTCACCAACATCGTTTTGAAGTATTACACTGTATAACCTGAGCATAATCTAAGGACAGGACTGCTTCCTTGAGTCATGCTTAAATCATAGCTATATGGATTATCATGTATAATTTGATTAGCATAGGATTTTATTTTACATATCTGTCAATAAAGCAGCTTTTGCACACAGGATAAATTCGTTATTTTTAATAGGAACTATTGGATTAATAGAAGATAAATCTTTTCCTTATTATATTATAAAGGTAAATGTTCATATTTACACTGTTTACAATTTGATATGGCATATCTTCTGAAATTGATAACTTTGGTATAAACTTTAGAAGTTGTTTTAGCTAGGGTTTCTATTGCTGTGAGAAACATCTTGACCAAAAAACAACTTGGGGAGAAATGGGTTTGTTTCACCTCATGAATTACAGTCCATCATTGAGAGAGGTCAGAGCAGAAACACAACACAGGAACTTAACAGAAGTAGGCAGGCCTTACCAGAAGCCATGGAGGAACACAGTTTATTGACTTGCTCCACATGGCTTCCTCAGCCTCCTTTCTCATAACTTTGAAGACCACCCACCTAGTGGCCAACCCAGATCTATCATTAATCAAGAAAATGCCCCATAGTCTTGCACACAGGCCAGTTTGGTAAGAGTAGTTTCTCAACTGAGCTTCCACTCTCCCAACTGAGCCTAGTCTATGTCAAGCTGGCATAAAAATTAGCCAGCACATTAATCAATGAAAAATATTGACCATGCAAAGCAAAGTAAGATACCCTGGGGGATATCCACATAGGATTGGCAAGTTGGCTCACTTGGTAAAGGTGATTGCTAACAAGACTGAGGACCTGAGTAAGATCACCAGGTCCTGAAAGGTAGAAACAGAATCAACTCCTGAGAGTTGTCCTTTGGCATCCATATGTGTCCCAAGGCATATGAGAACACGTGCACAGACAAACATAAACAAATAACAAATGTAATAATGTTTATTCCACATATAATTGCAAACCTTGGCCTCCACAGGCATCCACATGGACATATAAACTATATCCAAAAAGGCTAAAAATAAATATTTTTCTCTTTTATAATGTCTTATATTCATTTATTATTCAAACTGCATTTTTTCATAAAATATTAATAAAACTACAATATCATCTTTAAAGAAAAAAGAATGAGAATTCTGAAAGCTGGCTAGTTATATTCATAAAAGTGGCATCGACTCTGTTCTTGTTTTATATAGCTAACTTTTAAGCTTATGTTGCAGCAAGAATTGACGTGTGGCCTACAAAATCAGAATAAGCAGCATAGTGACACGCTTGTCAGACAAATTAGTCTCTGTTCTTAACTCAAAGCAGCCTGTGATATACTTTTTCTACAGAATAGATTGAATTTTTAACAAACTAGTCCAATTTCTGGTTCCATTTTCATTCTCTGATAGTGATATTGTAATGGCTACCCATCACATAAGCAAACAAAAATATGTGTTGGACATGACAATATATACGTATATACATATATATGTATGTATGTATGTATATATTGTAACTATGAATTTGAAACCTTTGAATGAGCTTATTGGTATAATTTGTGAGCAGTAGACTTCAGTTTATTGAAAGGTATTTTGATTAAGTCAGTACAGATGCCATTAATGTTTTGTCATTTCTTTGAGAATGTAAGTTATTATGAAATGATAATTCAGACATTAAAAAGTTTACAGGATCTCAGGATTATCAATAGATAGATGGTTAGATAAGGTATAGAATATATAGCTAAAATATAGTAAACTTAGGATAGATCATTATATTTTATAGTCTGATAAATTCTTTCCCTCTGTTTTCTATGAAAAAAATGTCCAAAAAATTTTATTTGTATTTTAAGATTTTTTTAATGAACAAAATTAAATAGGATATACTGTTTCTCTTCTTGCCACTGGGGAGATGGTTTAGTGGGTTAAATGTTTGCCACATGAGCCTGAAGTCCTTTCAGATCCCCAGCATTCATATGAAAGGCTTGCCATTATAGCATGTGTCTAATTTCAGCCCGGGGGAGCAGAGACAGGTAGCTCCTTGTGGCTTCCTGGCAGCCCACCTAGTTGAACTGATGAGTTCTAAAGTTAGTGAAAAACTCTGTCTCAAAAAGATAGATGGAGGGCAACTGATGAAAAAAAATCCAACTTTCATATCTATCTTTCATTGAACATTTTCCTGAGCACATAAATACTTGTACACATGCATACACCATACACATGGAATTCTCAAATATGTTATTTTTCTTCTTAAATTTATTCTAATTTATTACTAAAAGCTTTAAATCTGGAAAAGATAGAAAATAAGAGAGAAAAGACCTGCCTAGGCTATCTTTTTTCTTTTTTATCCATACTGAAAAGTTAATGTCTAAATTAAGACCTGAGGAAAATGTGAAAGGCATAGTAGGACCACATTCTAAATGAGATAAACCAGTTTTAGTGTGCTATGTGTGTTTATGGAGCACAAAGATGGACAGTATACTTGGTGTAGATATGGAAAGAACAATTGGAACACATTAGATAAATAATAAGGGAGTCAAGTCATGTAGGCCTTTGTAGGTCATAGTCAAGCTTACTTTTACTTGTATTTTATTTGGCTTAATACAATGGGGATCTTCTATAAAGGATTCAGTCTTCGAGTTTGAAAGGATTGCTCTAGGTTCTTTATTGATAAGATTGCTGGGAGTTAAAGGCAAGTACATGGAGACCAACTAGGAAACTTGCATTAATACATGCAAGAGACGATAGCTTGGATTAGAGTGAAAGTGATGGGTGGCAAGAAATGACTTGGAATCTGATTATATAGTGGTGGCAGAAATCAACAATTCATTTCGATGGTTTATATTTAGGTGTGAAAAAATTTAGAGTCCATGATGTCATGGTTAATTAGGATCTTGGCCTAATGCTTAGCTATGAATCTCTGCATCTGCTTCCATCAGTTACTAGATAAAGGTTCTATGATGGCATTTAAGGTAGCCATCAATATGGCTACACCTTTCTCAGTCTAGATACAGGGGGAAAACCTTGGTCCTGCCTCAAGTGATGTTACAGACTTTGTTGACTCTCCAGGACAGGCCTCACCTTCTCTGAGGAGTGGGGTGTAGGGAAGGTGGGGGGATTAGGAGGAAGGGAGGGAGAGGGAACTGGTATTGGCTTGTAAAATGAAAAAAGGTTGTTTTAAAAAATAAAAAAAGATGAAATAGGGAAATTAAATCAGTAGAATTGTTTAATTTAAAAGAAATAATATGAAATGCTGATTTAATGAAAAAGACCTAGTAAAATCAAATGGAGATGGGGGACGACAGAGATAGTATCTTGTGTATTTAAGAGAATAGATTATGACCCAGGGACAGGGAATTTCTTTTTTTCCAATTTATTTATTTATTTATTTACTTTTTAAAAATTACCACCACCTCCCCTCGTCCCATTTCCCTCCCACTCCCCCACTCCCTTTCTGACTCCCTCTCCAGTCCTAAGAGCAGTCAGGGTTTCCTGCCCTGTGGGAAGTCCA
>LOJH01020402.1:0-20768 GCA_001685095.1 Ellobius talpinus
CCAGCAGGTGTGCAGACCAGCAGGTGTGCAGACCAGCAGGTGTGCAGACCAGCACGTGTGGAAAGACCAGCAGGTGTGGAGACCAGCGGGTGTGGAGACCAGCAGGCGTGGAGACCAGCAGGCATGGAAGACCAGCAGGCGTGGAGACCAGCAGGCATGGAGACCAGCAGGTGTGGAAGACCAGCAGGCGTGGAAGACCAGCAGGTGTGGAGATCAGCAGGTGTGGAAGACCAGCAGGTGTGGAAATCAGCAGGTGTGGAAGACCAACAGGTGTGGAGATCAGCAGGTGTGGAGATCAGCAGGTGTGGAGATCAGCAGGTGTGGAAGACCAGCAGGTGTGGAAGACCAGCAGGTGTGGAAGACCAGCTGGTGTGGAGACCAGCAGGTGTGGAAGGCCAGCAGGTGTGGAGACCAGCTGGTGTGGAGACCAGCAGGTGTGGAGACCAGCAGGTGTAGAAGACCAGCAGGTGTGGAGATCAGCAGGTGTGAGACTAGAGCCAGAAGGCCCCACCTGGAAGGTGGGAGGCACTTAATGTTGGTTTATGCTTGGTCCTGTCAGGGTCCTATGTTGGAACTCAGTTATAAAATAGTGCTTTACAGTAAGGAGCTGTGTGTCAGTATTCAAATCTAACCAAGAACTCTGAAAAAGAAGCCATGCTGTAGACCATCACTCCTGTTCTCCATTAACAGGAAATGAGGTTGCTCTTGTCATCATTGAAGGCATGGAGAAGCCTGGATGCCCTGCGTAGATGTCAACTCGGTGATGTTTGGACACAGTGTGCCTCAAGATCAAGTGCCTCAGGACTGAGTGATCAGGGCCTGCAGCTTAGAAAGAGGATTGGCTGGGCAGAAACATGTCACTCATGAGGCTCAACCTGAGAACCTTGCCACAGGCTGGAGCAGTGAAGGACTCCAGCAGGCACAGAAGGAGCCTGTGCCCCATGGCTCCATGCAAGGCTAGAGCACTACACCTGGGAGAGCAGAGGAAGTGACCTGGCACTGGATGGGTGTACATCAGAGGCCACCTCATCTATTGCAGTTCTGTCAGGACTTGCTAAATGTGCCCAGTGGACACCAGCATAGGAAGTTGGCCACTTTTCATCTGAAGAGCAGCTGTTTGAGCCATCAAACCTCTCTCTAAGTGGGTGCCATAGAGAATCCCTCCCATTCTAGCTGCACAAGGTTCCTGGTTCCCCTCCACATGGTCTGGATCATCTGCAGGACATGTCCCATAGCCTTGACCATGCCCTTTACCTCTAGGTCCTGAAATACGTGTAAGAATCCAGTGTCCATATAGCATGAAGGACTGACTCCCAGCGAATCTGAGCAATGGATGCTCATGTCTTCATGTCCCAAGTATGACTAATCACAGTGCACACCAAATGGGCAGAGTCGCCTGCCTGTATCATGAGTTCATGGCCACTGTTATGGCAAATGCCAGCTTTTATAGGGCCTCTGCTCAGGACACGTTTTCCTTGGCACATCTGTTGTGCAGCCATTTTAAAATTCAACCTTTATAGGCAGTTGGGTTTTTTTTAATGTTACACAGAGGATTGCATAATGAAGGGTGAGGTTATGTAAGCAGAATTAGCTCTATGATTATCCACATGCATAGCAATATTTTTTGCAGCGGTACAATCTGCTCTTCCATGTCTCCGTGATGAGAAGAGCCTGTTTGTGATCTTCATTAATAATATAATTAAGAAATGCCTTTTCATACAGCCCAAGTGTCACAGCAGAGAACAGGCTATGGGGAAAATCTGTGCCTTAGAAATACACTGCCTGTGTCTGGGACACGGACGGACATACACACACACACACACACACACACACACACACACGTACGAGGATCATTTGGCTATAGCAAGCCTTCCTTGGGCCTGCAAGCTGAGAGCAATGGATAAAATAACAGTGGTGCCTCAGGAAGCTTGCATGCACTAGGAGACATGACCTGGACCCAGCAGCTGGTAGAGCCCATACTTGGCTTGCAGCCAGAAACAGCAAATTACAGACCCTGCCTGGATATCCCCATAAGCATTAATTGTCCCTCACTAGCCCCTAAGAATCCAAGGGAGGTCAGGATCATGAGACTTCAGACCTGGGAGGATGGAAAGGATTTCCCCAGTATGGACCATGAGAAGGAGGGTTGTTGACCCTCTTTCAGAAGCTCTCCTGTGGGAATGGGGGTCCTGGGAATACTGTTGGGGAGTGTCTTACTTGAGTCACATGGTACATCACTCTAGTGTCAGGCTAGGTGCAGCCCAGAGGCTAGACAGGTGCTCTGTGCTTTGTTTTATTTAAATATTTTTATACTTATTTATCTTATGTATTAGTGTTTTACCTGCATATATGCATATGTGTGTATATGCGTGCATGTCCCACACATGTGCCTGGTGTCCTAGGAGACCAGAAGAGGGCATTAGATACCCTAGAACTGGAGTTATGGGTAGTTCTGAGTCACCATGTGGATGCTGAGAATCAAACCCAAGCCCTCTGGAAGTGCAGCTAGCGTTCTTAATCACTGAGCTACTTCTCCAGCTCCATGTGTATCGTTTTGAAAACAAAACTCACAGAAAGTACAGGCCGGCTATACTTTCCTGAGTTAGAGTATGAAGGTCGCGCTAATCACACACACACACACACACACACACACCCCTGGGACAGGCTTGCGGGCTATTCATAAGTGGTAACAAGCCCACATGAGCTGTCCGGAGTCTACCATGAAGGGCTGCCATGGCTACTGAGAGTTGGTAGGACCTTGCTAGGGCTACCACGGTACCCTGAACTCCCTCAGCTGAGGGAATAAAGTCACCAGAGGGTGACTTCCTTCCTCTCCCATGTCAGACAGGTCTGAAGGGAAACTGCAGGTCCACAGAGCACAGGGGGACCAGAGGCTAAGAGGCAAGGCTACATCTCCAATAGGCATCCAGGCAGGCACACTAGCTTAGTGGCAGGGTGATAGCCTTTTGACTTGTGGCATCCTTGCATATTGGAGCACAAGCGCTCACACCTGTCACAGCTGCCAGCTCTCTTCTGTCCACTGCTCTGCCTGTGAGGAGCAATGTGAGCTCTTAGAAGAAAAAATAACTCACCCCATTGGCAGGGCACAGTGTGGCCATATTGGGGTGTCTCTTTGGGTACCACACAGAGCAGTGCCTCCTAAAACCAACATTGTCCCTCAGGGGACTGGGCTTGCATGCGTTAAATGGGAGATCCTGACTCTTGTAAGCTCCTAAATTAATCTCGGAAAACCCACATCTATAGATTTCATTTTTTCATTGGTGAGCTGTGGCCGAAATCCTTCTGTTAAAAACAAATGCCTCGAAAAGAAAAAAAAAGAAGAAAATGGTCAATTTGCCTTAAAATTTTTATTGAAGTAATTCTATTCTATGTGAATAGCATCAGGAGATAAAACATCCATTATTCCTTTTTTAATGAATTATAATTCAGAAAAATCTTGATAACAGAAAATGACTTAAAAGGCACAATGCAGAGTTCTTATCTTGTTTTCCGTCTAGGCTCTCTCACTGAGTATGTGTAATTGGTGTCTCTTCAAAGTGGGAATGGGGGCTTTTAACATCTTGAATCAAGTGGGACTCATTTATGGAGGCTTCAGGATAGAATATGCTTCCTGAAAGAGTTTCTTCTAACCCTTAGGACAGTCCATTTACACGGAGGGTGCTGAAACAAAAATGTGTGCAGAGGGGGTTTCAGTTGTCTGGATTTGCCACCGTGTTTCCACAGACATGGCCGCCGTGTGATTTGAGTCCATTCTCTTAGGGCAGGTCACTCTGATAATAGAGCCAATGTACGTGTGGGTCACTCAGGGCTCCTGTTAGGTATAAGTGCAGAGAGGGTCAGAGGCACAGACTGAGACTAGATTTGTGATGAGTCTCTTGGGCTTGTTTATAGCTAGCAAGGAAGAAATCTTCCCCCAAATTGCTGATGTGGTCCTGGCCCCTGAAAGCCAGCCCATCCTCCATGCCACTGATGACAACATCATTTTTGTTTTTGAAAGCTATGACACAGAGGGAAGGGGCTACATCACATACCAAGAGTTTCTGGAGAGACTGGGCATCCGGTACTCGCCGAAGGTCCACCGTCCCTACAAGGAAGACTATTTCAACTTCCTGGGTCACTTCACGAAGCCCAAGCAGGTCCAGGAGGAAATCCAGGAGCTGCAGCAGATGACCCAAAGGTGGGTGTGTCAGTACTGGGGGCTGCTTCTAGATTCTGTCCTCATTCACCCAGACAGTGGAGGCTGCTCTGACAGGACTCCTGTAAGGCAATAACATCATGCCCCACTGTAGAGCCTAGAAATCAGCTTTGCCAAAGAGCCACAGAACAGGAAGCTTCCACACATTTTTCCCTCACATGCTCTTTCCTATGTTATTAGCCCCTCCTTGAATATTGGCCCTTCCTGGTTGTGCACTGCATGGTGCCTGCACTCTGCTGTGGCCAATCTGGGATGTAGGCCCCATAGGATGTCTGTGCTACCCCACAGGCATCACATAAGCACCTTTAATTGACTGTATGGATGAATGAATGGCTGTGGTTTAACCCACCACTTCTGCTTAGAGGATTTATCCCCAGGACAACCCAGAGTTGCTTCACAGTTGCACAGGGTGACACACAGCACACCTTTGACGTCAACAAAGGAAGCATCTTCCCATCTTGAGTCAGCATGCTGGCCCTGGGGAGTATGACCTGGTGTCTGCCTATTGAAACAATTGCTGGAAACACTGGAATGCATGTGACAATGGTCCACAGGCCATGAGTAGAATAGAATAGACCAGGATATCTGTACCTGAGCAAAGCCAGGGAGACACAGGGTGAAGGTGAGCCATTGGATATGTAATTCGGCTGTAGCTCTTCTTGATTTTACCTGTGTGTGTGACTGTCCCTTGCTTGTCCCATCAAATGGTGGGACTCAGCTCCCATCTCCACCCCACACATTACATGGCACCCAAGTGGAAAAGGGGCTGCTGAAGAACCCCCAAAGGAAGCAAGGAAGCCACAGACACAGGGCAGAGTAGGAACGAGATGGGTTTAAGAGGCAAGCAGGTGGAATTTACCCCTGGATTATGTCGAAGTTACCGCACCACAGAAACTGCAGGCCGAGAATTGAGTTTGTGAAATTCAGTGTAAAATACGCGCAAGGTTGGTATAAATCAAATATGCCACAAACTGATGAAAAGTGGAATTTATCTTCAGCAGACAGGGCTGGCCTCATTACCCACGAGGGTCTTCACTCCCGTCTCTCCCCCCATGTGTGAGTAATGAGGCTCCTTGGCCCTTCTGAACACATGCGCTTTCTCTCCTCTATGCTGGTGGCAGTGCAGGGATGAGCTGAAGATATGCGTGTCGCTACATTCTCATCCCCAGGACCAGATAACTCATGCACACTTGCTTGACCTCCTGCCTCCGTGGCCCATCTTACCAGAGAAGACAAACAACTGAACTGATCAGCTCCATTTTCNAAAAAAACCATCTTGGCCCAGGCCTGGTGCTGCCTGCTAGCAAACCTAGTGCTGAAGAGGTGGAGAAAAGTGGGTCCTTGGGGCCTTACTGGTCAGCTGGTTCTCAACCTGGGGAGTTGCAGGCCAGGAAGGGACCCTGGCTCAAAACAAAGTGATGGCTTCTAAGGAGCAACACCCAACACCACCACCGCTGGCTCCATGCACACCAGCAGCACACACATAAGACACTGGCTGGCAGGAATCATTAAATGATGACTGCCCATCAGGGCGACTGGCTTTCTGAACTCCGATTGGATCGGTAGATGAACTGAAGGGATGGAGTAATAGATTTTTGTCTCAATTGCAAGGATTTAATTTTGCTAGGAGTGCCCTAGTGCGTGTTAAAGGTGAAGCAGAGGCTTCTGTGGTCCTGTATTCATTCTCCAGGCCTTTATTCTGCTCTTAAGAATGAAAGTCAGAAAAGCCACAGTGACCAGCCACTGGCGCAGACCCTTTCTAGAATGCACATGGAGAGGGGGCAGCTAAACCCAGCAGAGAAGGAAGGGAACAGGACTCAACTACAAGGTCACAGCGGGGTCCTTGTCAGCCTCCCTGGCCAGAGCCAGAGGAGGACAAGACCCCCAAACAGTAGTACTGCTCAGTGTGGGCCAACAGTAGCTCTGCTTGGCAGCATTCTTCCATCTCTGCTCCAAGCCCTCATTTACTCTGTGCACATGTTTACTCTGAAAGGGAAATAATTGCTGCTCACAAGACAGTCCAAGAAATGCTGAGTGCCTCAATTTTCTAAAAATATGTATCTCCAAAAACTGTTTTGATCCTCTTCGCTTTCATCCGCTTTCATTTCAAAGAGCTAAGTGGGATGGCATTGTCATGTGACAAGCAGGGGCTCCATATCCATAGCCTGGGGCTGGGTTCACAGGACACTGTAAGCAGCCCAAGGCAGGTGCTGTTGGTACACTCAGGACACCCAGCATGCTCACCTGGGTCAGACATCAGAATCACGAGCCTCTTGCAAGACAGGAGGCCCGCAAGGGAAGGGCCTGGGCCTCCACATGGCTTCTGCCAAGTGCCATCCTCTCTGCCGACCAGCCAGTGCCTCACCTGGCAGCCTGCCTCTCCTGCATTCTGACAGTTTTAGTTCAGCGGTTTGTTTCCAGCCTTGCTCAAGGAGCCATCCCACAAATACGAAGTGGAGATGATGGACAAGAGCCAGAACAGGTTTAACATTTAGAACAGATAACCCATTCTGTCCCCTGAGGGACAACCAGGAACCAAGATGGCACCTGAGCTCACCAGGTGGGTGTTTCCCTCAGTGTCTTAAGAGAAAGATGCTTGGAGACATGAAGAGTGAAGATGACAGAATTTAGACAGTGTGTCACAGGCCATGCTAGGTAGAGGAGGCAGGAGAATGCATGTACCCATGCACATGTGTGTGCTGGCTATTTGGAGGCCAGAGGTCAACCTCAGGTGCTATTCTCCATGACCTTTGAGACAAGACCTCTCAGTGACCTGGAGCTTGTCTTTAGGATGGGCTAGCAGGTGAGACCCAGAGATCTGCCTGTCGGCCTTCCCAGTGCTGGGTTTTCGCACCAGATCACGTGGGTGCTGGGGATTAAGCTCAGGCCCTCACACTTGCACCAGATCACGTGGGTGCTGGGGATTAAACTCAGGCCCTCACACTTGCACCAGATCACGTGGGTGCTGGGGATTAAGCTCAGGCCCTCACACTTGCACAGCACAGTCCTGTCACCTTGGTGTTGGTCAGCTGGTGTCCAGCGAGACCAACTCCAGTGTTTACAACAGCAGTCCACTGCAGCTGTGGGGCTTGGGGGTTCCTCGCACCAGCTCTTCTTCCTTCCTGCCAACCCACTGTGCTGTGCGCGTGTCCTCTCCATGACCCCAGACCTGTCCCCCCCTGTGATCTTGGTTCCACTAAGGATGCCTATTTGAGGCCCTTGTGTGCCCAACACCCACAGCAGCACATCTCACATAGTAGGTGCACACACGCATTTACTAAGGGAAGAGGCATTTTTCTTGCCTGCCATATCCTTGTGATAAATTCTTGGTTCCCTTTGAAAAGCACCAGCTCTAACACAAACACAGGGCCGACATTTCTCCAGGGCAGTTTTGCTAATGATAGCAGCAATAAAACAGCAGTGGCAGAGGCTGATAGCTTTTCTCAGGGACACCTTTTTGTGTAAACATTGCACCAAGCCCACAAAGCACCTTCCAAATTAGCTCTTGGCTGAGCAATCAAGTTGTCACAGCAGAGTGGGCATCAAAAATCGCTTTTCTCCTGGCTTTAGGTGTCTGAGGTGGCTTCTCTTTCAGGGAGAAACTCATGGACCATTATGGAGAGATCAGCAAGGCACTCAACATGCTAGAAAAATCCAAGACGGGCTCTGCAGCCCTCTACAAGGTGCAGAACGCGCTGCAAGAATGTGGGTGTTCCCTGAAGGAAGAGGAGCTCATCAGCCTTCTGAAGAGGTTGCCTGCTGTCCCCTCTCCCTTCCTCCCTCCCCTTCCCCCAGTGTGTCCCTTGCTGTACTGGGGCTGGTAATGCTGTTCTTTTTCCTTTTCTTCTATCTACTCCACACCATTGACCTTGAGGTGACCTCTACTTGTTGCTTTGCTGTTCTGTGTTTTAGCCAGAAGCACAGAGACCAGTTTGGCCAGGGCTTAACTTCTCCCAGGGCCCAGTTCCTAGAAAGCAGCAGTCCTTTTGCCCCTGCCCCTGCCTCCCACCTCCACAATCAGTCGCTCAAGGCTTTCTGCTGGTGGCCTTGGAATAGACTGTCTCCTGTCTCTCATTCCTTAGCTTCTCACACAAACATACAGAATTTAATGGCCCAGTTCTCTGTTGCTGGGCCTGACTCTGGGTGGTCCTCCAGCAGGGTACACCTTCCGGTGACCAGCCATCACTTTTCCTTTCTACACAGTACTGTCCTCAGAGTCATGTGATTATTCTTCCCTTTAGCTTAGCGTCCTGGTTCCTTGTCACTACTGATAAATCCCCAGCTCACCCTGTGACAAATGTCCCTATCCAGTGTGTTCAGTCTCCTAAGGCACGCTGTTTTGTGTTCTGTGATTTTTGGAAGTGTTCTTGTCTTAGTTCACTCACGAGTTCCACTCCTTTGTTCATTTTGAAGCTCCTGATGCTGAACACTGAAGCCACCCTGACTTGACCCCTCAGGGTTTGGGTCTTTCTCACTTAATTTGTATCTCTTACTTTTCTCTTGGGGTTCTGGGAGAGTGTCCCGGTTCTCACTTCCAACTCTTCTTTCTCCGACTGTCTCCCAGTATTCAGGGCTTGGGTTTGTCCTCTCAGTGTCGTTGTCCTGCAGCAGGTATACTGTTCTTTGTTCACGGACATCCAATCTCATTTATCAGAAATTAGCAAACTGTTTTTCAAAATTTTCTTGGTGTGTGTTTGGCAGGGAGGGGGGCATGTTTTAGTGGGTAAAGGTGTTTGCTGCCAAGCCTGACCACCTCTGTTCAGTGCTCTGGGTTATGGAAGGAAAGAGCGAATTCCTGCAAGTTACCCTCTGACCATTACATGCAAACTGCGGCCCGTGTACATGCATGCACATATGCGTACGTGATGAATACATAAATAAAATTTTTAAGCCTTTTAAAACCAGTTTTCTTCACCTGAGAAATCTGTCCTCAATGTGGCTTTTGCAACAGTCCTTCATGTTGGACACATCTTTCAAAAGCATGCTTATGTTACCAGGGATGCTGGGAGCAGAGTAGAAGGAAGTTCCCCAGAGAGGTGAGTCTGGCATGGTTTACACTACAGGGAAACCTGGTGCATTGTCTCCTTGAAGTTCCCAATGTCAGCACCTTTAAAGCCTTTCTTGGGGATGCTAATTTACCAAAGAATAGAGCATTGTCAGGTTAGACCCAGGGCTCCCAGGTGAACTTGAACTTGAGACAAATGGTACAGCACACTCAGGATGTGTTAATGCTGAACGACATCTGTCTGTTGGAAATTCTGTTCCTGGGGACCCTGGACCTGTGGGAGGACTGTAGAATCACTCAGTAGGCTGGCCTGAGCAAGGCCCCAGTATGTCCAGCTCCCAGCCCCGGTTCCCTTCTGAAGGACAGTTGCCCTGGAGACAGAACTCGAATTCTTTGATCACTCAAATGCTCTGACGCCTGCTTCCATCTCCCATGTGACTTCTGGTGGAGTCTGATGTGCTTCTTGCTTTTATCTCGCATAGGAACACTTTGCCCTTCCCTCTGCCTCCTTTTGCAATCTTTCTTTCTGTCTTTGGGATCCTGTGGTTTGAGTCTGTCGGTTTGCATCTGCTGTGCCTGGGTGTAGATCAGTCTGGGTTTGCCTCGCTTCATGTTCACCAAGCTTCCTGGACCTGTGGCTTGGTTGCTCCCATTTCTTCTGGAAGTCTTGGCCATAATTATGAAATGCGGGCAAGGCCACCATTGTTGCTTCTGCTTCTGCTGCAGGGTCCTGCCTGTCCTGTGAGTCTGTGTTTCCCTCTTTGCTTACTCAGCTTCTTGATTTTTGCCTGGGGTCTTCTTCCCCACATAGCTCATACTAGTCATGGCTATATATGTTGTATGATATGTGTGATACATGGAAATGAAGGGCCATACCATCTTCAACTGCTCACGTGTTCTCTCCATCCTTTCAGAGCCTTCCCACTGAATCTATTTCCAGCTGAATAAGAATTGATATGTTCAATGAATAAATCATGGGAAAATGGATACAGATAAATAATTAGTTAAGTGATTCTGAGAGAGTCTTGTTAAATCGTAGTTAGACTTGATACTTTTATAAACAGCACAAAAGGCCTGGGAGCTTCTGCGCTCCACCTCTCAATGGATGATCAACTTTTCTGTGCATCGAAGCCTTAGTAAGGATCCATCACTGAGTAGCTTGTTCCTCCTCAAAGACCCCTTGATGATAAACATCTTGACTATTGGTAATTACATGTAGATTATTCTTTCCTGGATCCAAAATACTTTTCCAAACCCTCACAAGGAGGTCCGCATATGCATTTGCTTTATTGCTGCATTTTAATACTGTGCTGGCAGCTCCTCCCTACACATGAAGCAGTGCTGCTTGTCTGTCTCCTTGTGTCCTTGTCACGTGATCCATGCCAACACAAGCAGGCTGAGCTGCTCTGCAGCTGCACCTTGCAAAGCTAGGCTCTTGCCTCTCCTTCAGAAGCATCCGAGTCACTGGAAACTTCTCTTCCGCTCAAGCGTCTGAGCTGGTACTCAAGGGCTCCAATAACTGAATCACAGAAGCAGCAACCTTTTTGTGTGCGTGTGCAGGTACACTTGCATATGTGTATACACACATGAATGTTGTCTGCCTTTTTCTTTTCTTTTCTTTTTGAGACAGGAAACCAACCTGTAACTCACCAAGTAGGCTATGGTAGCAAACCCCTGGCATCCACATGTCTCCTCCACCTCCACATCTAGCCTTTAAAACAAACAAACAAAAGAACATGAGGACAGGATCTAGTTCAGGTCGGTGATCTTATTTAGCAGCACTTTCCCATCTGAGCTATGTCCCCAGCCCAGGAGCTGGGGCCGTGAAGGCATGAAACTTTATTCTGAGTCACACTGGGTGTTTGTAGGAAACTCTCCAACCTTACTCAAGTTATTCTTTTGCAATTTGAAGGGAATTGTTTCCCAGTCCAAGTTGAGGACACAAAGGGGCCATCACTGCTCCATGGATGTCCTTGTGGGGACATATACTGAGATGGAGTTTTTATTGAGGAAGTATTAAGCTAGATAGGTTTTGCACAATACCCTCGGAGAGCTTTTGGCTTGACAACCTCATTTCAGTGAGACTTAGAAAAGAATTTAGTGTGTTTGCCTCAGTTCCCCCATCCTTGTACTCTCTCTGACACACACACTCCTCCTCTGAGTTCCCCTGCCAAGCCTCCCTGCACACCACCATGACAGAAAGCTCCTCTCCAGCCTGTAGCTCAGATGGCTGGTGCCCAGTTAGGTCTGCTATCCTCCCAGTCCTTCCGCAAATGCCCCAAGGGCGGGCCAGCATCTCTCACCCAGCAACCCTTGCTGCTTCCTGCTCTTTGAAACTCTCTGAGCCCCAGTGCCCAGCTGTCAGATCTTGGGCCTTCAGGATAGGGCAGCCCAGCCCGTGGCCTCACCTCTGGGCAACCCTCAGTCTTGCCTCTCGTAGCTTTCACCTTGTTCCTCTTTGTGGTGGCACTCATGTGTGCACATCAGAAACCAGCACAAGTGGGCCTGTGCCAACTGGGTGGGCACCATCCTCTTCAAGCCATTCTCTTCCCCCACACTGCCCCTGTATTCTGCAACTGTTTGTTGAATGAATAAGCAACTTTTCTTTTCAATGAATCTATTCTTTTCTTTTGTGGGAGAAGCTTGGGCATCAGTGTGCATAACAATTGCATTAATCCCCTTGACTTCTTGAGAGCACTTGATATTAACAAGACAAGCAAAGCTCAGCCGAAAGAAAAAGAAGAAAGCTCGCCACAGACCAACTTCTTCAGGCTGAACCCCGAGGAGGTGGTGAAGAGCATGCAGGCGGTTGTGGAATCCTCCCAGCCTGCTTTGTTAAAGGTATGGTAGATTGCAAAGAGCCCAGTCAGGTAAAGTCACCTCCGTCCCTCCCAGTGGCTCCAAGTCCTGCCCAGATCCACCTCCCCCAGTCTCCTGAGCATCTACTGGATCCAGGTTGCTGATTGGAATGGTTGCACCTCCAGGATTGCTCCATTTAAAAACAAACAAACAAACAAACAAAAAACAAAACAAAAAAAACACCCTGATCCTGCTCAGCCTGAGGCCACAGGGCCAGCTAGAGAAGAGAGATGGTCCAGGGACAAGCTGAAGCCACAGGGCCAGACAGAGAAAAGAGATGGTCCAGAAACAAGTTGAAGCCACAGGACCAGGCAAAGAAGAGAGTTCGGGGACAAACTGAGACCACAGGACCAGGCAGAGAAAACAGAGTTCAGGGACAAGCTGAGGCCACAGGAACAAGCAGAGAAGAAAGAGTTCAGGGACTAACTGAGGCCACAGGACCAGGCAGAGAAGACAGAGACACCCAGCCTCATACAAGGGATAAGATGAGGCTGACACTTCGGGCTATGCTCAGACCTCCACACCTGCACTTTGGCACACACGTGCTCACATTCATACACACAAGTATAGTTTGTTTTGAAGGACAGAGAGACTGGATGACAGTGGCTCACATATCTCGTGAGCTCTCAGTGTGCTCAAGAAAGCGACCCATGGGGATAAGTGATGTTAAAGTGGCCTTCAGAAGCTTGAACCGGACAGGGGGTGTCACAAAGACAGTTGTGAAGGAGACCAGAAAGCTGTGGGTCATCCAAGGAGAAGGGTGTTCTTCCGCTGTCCTTTGAGTGGCCCATTTATGTGATGTGGTGGCTGGAACCATGATGGTGTCTTTGGAAAGAGTGATGTGGAACTATGCTCCTAAAGATGTGTCCCTAGCCTGGTCCATAGATTGCTGAGGCCAGCATACCAACCCCAGGTGACAGCTCAGACTAGCAGATTGCCAGAGGCCACTAGGATCATGTGCTTGAGGCCCTCACCAGGAAGAACCACCCCCACATTCAGAGTCCTAACCTCCACACCAGGAGGGCTTGGCTTACATTGATGGAGGCTTCCAGAGCTTTGCAGATATCATCCTGCCTGCCTGCAGGGAACTTCAGTGGGGTGCCAACCCTCATGAGAATCCATGGATTTCATCTCTCCTAAGGTTGGGGGTCACTCTTTCTGTTCTACAGGAGGGAAAACTGAGGCCCAGGGTGAATAAATTTGCCATAGTCTTGTAGGCTATAGGTAGTAGAGCTGTGAACATAGCTGGACAGAGAAGGACCAGTCCATTCCCTTTTCCAAATCTGGAAAGCCTAAGAAATTAAAGTCCTAGCTGGGTATGCTGACTCACACCTGTTATCACATTGCTTGGGAAGCTGAGGCAGAATTGGTGCAGGTAGTAGACTAGCCTGATCTATATAGAAAGAACACTGTCTCTGGAGAAATGTACCGGTATTTTACTGTGATGTGTTGTGTCTATTGCTCACCAGCAACATCATGTTCAGTATCTTAGATTAAAAAGCCCTCCCAGGCAGAGGTTCTCAAGGCCACCTCTAAACCTAGTAGATCCATTTACTCCCTTCACTCTTGAACCCAAAAATGAGGGGCAGTGGGGAAAGATGCCGAAATGTGGGTTTGAACTAGCCAGCTGGGAGGTGCCACAGAACTTGGCCTCTATCCTACAAAGCAGGCATGCCAGTATCTAGCTCTCTGTGAGGACTTAGGCATCTGAACACATCACTGAGTGCCACTGCAGATGCCACACACCTGTCTTGTTTCCAGGCAATACAGCAACACTGTACCCTTGCAGCGTTCTATAGATTTCAAAGTCCTTTCCTGTCAACTCCAACACTCATGCTGTGGCTAGCAGACCCAGTTTACCCACAGACCCCCAGGAGATTCAGGCCCTGTGGCGAGAGGGAACTGGACCCACACTGCTTCTCAAGCATTACCCAGCATGCCACAGTGTCTCCCACACCACATAACTTCCAGCACTCTCACAGCGCAAACTGCTCGTTGTGCTTGGATCTTTGTTCAGATGGCTGTGCACCTGATTCCCACATCCCTGTACCTTTCTGCCAAAGACTCACTCACAACTGCCCTCAGCTAAGTCCCCTTCATGGAGAATGCGTTGAAGTTGAAGGAGATCAAGACTTAGCCGAACATCTCAGCCCAGGACCCATGGCAGGCACAGCCCCATGGTCCCTATTGTGCCCCACTTCCTCAATGACTGCAGGCTGTAAAGCTCTGTAGCATTTTGTTTACTATACTTCCTGCCCCAAGGTGTTCCTACAAAGCACAGATCAAGAAAGCAGGCTCAGGGGAGCTGGACTGGAGCTTGCAGGCATGTTAAATTTTTACTTCTAAAAAAGGCATTTTGTCAGGCGGTTGTGTCGCACGCCTTTAATCCCAGCACTCAGAAGGCAGAGGCAGGCAGATCTCTGAGTTTAACGCCAACCTTGTCTACAGAGCAAGTTTCAATACAGTCAGGGCTACACAGAGAAACCCTGTCTCAGGGGAGAAAAAGGCATCTTAAGTGCAGTAAGAATGAATGATTTTCTTTCAACAGATGGAAAGAAACATGTGTACTGTTCATAGCATGTTTTTACATCTTCCCAGTTGATGACCGCATGCCTCTACCTGCAGTTTGTCACGATTACTACTGATACCTGCAGTGTGTCAGGGTGACTGCACGGTTTGGCCCATGGTGTGGGCACAGCTCCTCAAGCATAGGCTGCAACATTCATTTGCCAGTAGCACTGTAGCATTTACCAGCTTTCCTTGTGTTTGTTTGCTTTAGGCATTTTCTGCACTGGATAAAGAGGACACTGGGTTCGTGAAGGCTATGGACTTCGGAGATATCCTGAAAAGTTTCTGTCAGAAACTAACAGATAACCAGTATCATTATTTTTTGAGGAAATTAAGACTCCACCTAACACCCACCATACACTGGAAATACTTCCTGGAGAACTTCGGCTCCTTCCTGGAGGAGGTAAGGGGGCATCCTGCAACACAGCGACAAGGGACAGCTGATTCAAAATGAAAAGCTGATAAACTGTGTGGAGGGCTGGAAGGGAAAGTGTATCCTCTACTTCGTGGGGAAGTGCTTTCTTTTGTTTGAAAGAAGCCCGAGCGCTTGCTTTTATTCGGCGCATTCAGAGGCTCTTAGATCCCAGAAGATGATCTGACGTCCAGGGAAACGAGGGAATCATGGCCTACTGAGGGCTGCCCCAGCCGAGCTCCAGGCAGAGATGAATGTACAAGTGGGGTGGGTCATGACGGCCACCCAGGCGGGAAGCCAGAGAAGACTCCATGGAGGGGCAATGGCAACAGCTGCCCATGGGGCTCTTCTCTGTCATCCCCGGAGAAGGACTCTGGATGAACTTACCACTTGTTGCCAGCTTGCTTCTCATGGCTGCAGAAGTGGGATCAGCATCACTGACAGCAGTTCCAGCCTAGCTGATTGAGTAGAAAGCATTCTTCACAGCACTCTGTGCTAAGGGAGGGGCCGTACCTGCTATGCCCCCTGCCCAACCCCTGTGACCCCTGATGGAGGGAAACATTTAATGTGGAGGAATAGGAGGGATAAACCAGTAGATAAACCACAGAGAGCTCACAATAGATGGGGCTAACTGTCCTCTGTGCTGGCTACTTTGGCCCTTTCTTGATGTCCTTTCCAGTTGTCTGTGTATGTGTGACCATATGTTGACACCCAAGCTTACTGTCCTCAGTCATATGTATAACAGGTAAGTCCTAGAGAGGAGACAGAGCCAGTGGCAAGAACCTCCTGGTTAGGCATCACCTAATATAGTATGCCAATTTTTTAAGACTCTGGCCCGGAGATTCTGGGTGACCTTCCCAGTGAGTACAGGCTAATGTGTGAACCTAGGAGGCCGGGCTTCCAGTCTCCAACTTGTGGACATCCTCCTGCCTTAGCCTCCTAAGACTTGGGATTATAGTCATGAGCCAGCATGCTCAGTTTTCACTGATGTTAACATTGGCTTTAGTTCACTTACATAAGCTATTATAAAAAATAATCTCAATATTAAATGGAAATATTCTCTGTCAAGAGCACACTAGTATTCTTATACATGCATGCATACATGTGTGTTTGTTCACACCCTTCTGCTGGAAGCATGCAGGTTATCTTGGGTTTCCTCCATGATAGACAATAACCTCTGTGCCTGTCTTCTGTGACACACATGTATACATATACACATATGTGATGCATGTGCATAAACATGCATGTGCAAGCATGCACAGGGGTATACACACACACACACTGCTGTTCCATGTGAAATAGTTATTGGTTCTGATGCTGCCTGCATCTCTTAGGTGGTTATTCAGTGCACACTGGACTTCCTGATGCTCCGTGGCCCCGCCAGCCCTCTGTGTTTTCAGCCACATTAGCCTCTGCCTTGGTGTTAATGATTTCAGCTGCAGAGATTGCAGGCCCTTGTCACCTGTAAGTTGCAAAGACCTTCTCCTGGTCTGTGGCAGGGTTGTGACCTTCACATCTGGTGACCGTTGGCTCTCCACTGTGGTTATGCTTTTCCTCATCAGAAATACATTGTACAGATTTCAGGAAAGGCAGCAGTCATGTGACCGCACAGTGATGGTGGCTTATCACTGTGAGTGCCATGAGCTCCCAATCATCCCTGGGTGTTTCCTCACTATTAACTGGGTGAGGGAGGTGACAGATGGCTTCCACCAAGTCATGTCCCTGCTTCTGCCCGCTGCAAGAAAGGCAGTTTCCAGGCTGATGCCTCTGCACTTCGTTGAAGATGGTTGTTTCTGTTTTTAATGCATTTGACGCACTTCCTCCAGCTAGGCCACTCCCTTTGGGGGCCGTTTTCTTTCCAATCATGACAGGTCCACTTGATGTTGCTTGCATGTGTATATGTTTAGGGCTGACCCCTTGGGGTTGGATAACCTATCAGGGAGCTCATCTTTGGGGAAGTCTGGTTTTCCTTCTCTTAGCAGCCATTAATTACCTGTGCCTCTCCATCTAGGGGTGGAAACTTGTGAGATTCCCCCATCCACTGTGGCATGTCCACTCGTCATTGTTCAGGTCTTGTTTAGACAGCTGTCTGATAGCTAGAAGACACAGTCTCCCAGCAGACTTCTGGTTCTCTGGTTCTAACCATTTTTCAGCCTTCCCTTCTACAATGTTCCCCAAGGCTCAGGAGTAGGGTTGTATTGTAGATATATCCATTGGGACTGAGCACCTTGTGGTCATCTATTCTCCATTTTGGCCAGTTTTGGCTTTCTATGGTATCTCCGTCCATGATGTCTCCATCTTTTGTGAAAAAGGAGCGTCTCAGATGAGGGGTGAGAGCTACACTTATATGTAGGTGTAGCAAGATTAATAAAAACTCAGATATTAGGGTTCAGCCTGAAGACCAGAAAAGCAAAACAGCCAACCACTGGCTCTTAACTCTATCTCAGTCTGAAATGGCGATCCTGCCTCCAAGAATCCTCAGAATGAGACTGACTGAGAGTTGTCTCCTCCCATTTTATAATCCTCTCTAGTACTGGAATTAAAGGCCTGCACCACCACCACCTGGTTTCTATGGCAAACTAGTGTGGCTACTGGGATTAAAGGTGTGTGTCACCACTGCCTGGTCTGTAAGGTTGACCAAGGCAGCTGTTTTACTCCATGATCTTCAGGCAAGCTTTGTTTGTTAAAATACAAGTGAAATATCACTACTTGTGAGTGTAGGAATAGGTATCTAGGCCACAGTTAGGATTGTGCTGGTTTAGGAATGTGCCTGCCCAGTTTCTAGTGCTCGAATCCAATTCTGGTCCACATGCTTGCGTGATGAGCTCTTTATCTACTGAACCACCTCCCCAGACCCCATATGTCTACATTTTAAGGAAACCCAGAACAAAAATGCCTGAGATCAAAGGACAGGAATATCTTTATTGATCTTGAAAGCAACTCCCTATAAGATATTTTTTAAACAGCTATGTTAGATTGTATCATATGAAATCAACATTTTTTTTAAAGTCTCAGGTGATTGAATGTGGGTAGTACTCATGGCTTTAGGGAACATCTGTGGTTGCCACATGTGTCCATCATACACTAGTTAGCTTGAATTCATTGCTTTAAAGGGAGAGTTGAGACTGTCCCTCTGTTGATCAATGTGGCTGTTTTGGGGTATGTGGTGGTTTGAAAATGATCCACAAGGGAAGTAGCTCTAATGGGAGGCATGGCCTTGTTGGAGGAAGTGTGTCACTGTGAGGGTGAATTTTGAGGTCTCCTATGCTCAAGCTATACCCAATGAGACAAACCACTTTCTGTGACCTACAAGTCAAGATGTAGGACTCTCAGCTACTTCTCCAGCACCATGTCAGCAGCATGCTGCTGTGTCCCCCCATGATGACAATGAACTAAACCTTTGAACTGTAAGCCACCCAATTAATTGATTTTCTTTGTAAGAGTTGCCTTGGTCATGGTGTCCCTTGACAGCAACAGAAACCCTAAGACAGGGTCCTTCTCTCTGCTCCTCTGCATGGGTCTTTCCAGGCAGGCTCTGTAAGCAGTGGGGTTTGGGGTCAGCACTCTATTTTAATATTATTTTTAATTTTTAAAAATTGTTTTTATTTGTTTATGTCTGGGTGCGTGTATGCATGCTGTCCAGAGAGGCCAAAGGTGTTGGATCCCCCTGGAGCAGAGTTACAGGAAATTATACATCACCTGGTGTGTGGTCCCTGCCTTCCAGAGTGCCTGCTCCAGCCCAGGGGATAGTGAACAAGGGCTAGGTCACATGCCTGATGTGAGGGTGTGCTCCAAAACAGGTGGGAAGCTGGTGAGAGGGAGACTTATGGGGGAGGGGCCTTGGCCAAGACTGTCAGGAATGATCAGGGCCTGTCAGCATGGGGTCACTGGCTTATGGGTGAAGTTGAGGTCTTTAGGAAGAGGCATGCCAGGTTTAAGGTCCTAAGGTAACTAAAGCAACTACTAGTAGTGTGGAAGTGCCCACGTCTGCTCAGGCTGCACAACAAAAGACCCGTAGAGGCCAAATGTGGGAGAGGCAGAGCCCATACCTCGGTGGTCACACAGGACCCCCCCCTCCAGGGGGGAGCTACCACTAGGGCGCTACTGGGGCACTTGGAGGCCCTCACACCAGCTATTAGGGGTTCTCTTTATAAATCACCTCACCTCCAGACACACTTTACCCAACACCCCATGAAGGTTCTGGAGGAAGGGCCAGTGGAGTAATACTAAGTGATCAGCAGTGGAAGACAGGAAGAGCCCAGCCCACAGAGGCAGCCGCTGCCACCCTCTCTACGCCTTCATTCATTAGCGATTAACTGTACCACAGTGACCATGAATGGCCTAGGAGGATGCCGCACCCAATCCCTGCACACCTCCCAGCATTCTGAGGACACCTGGCTGAGAGGTGAATACCTAAGCCTGGGTGAACCACAAGATGTCATTTACCAGGATGTCAAGCCGAGCCAGAGACCACAGGCTTAAGATAAGGCCCCTGTGAAAGGAATCATCGCACAGATACCTTGTGGGTGTCCCTTGTCCTGTTTACTCATCAGTTGGAGCAGGAAGCGGGGACAGAGGCCACCTACCAGCTCTTGAGTGCTTCGCAGAGAATGGGTGCCTTGCTCTGGGCCACCAAGAATGACTGGGGACTCCTGCTCCATGTGACTGGGGAGGTGGAGGGAAGCTGAAGCTTTCGTCACTGAAGCTGCTACAGCTTAATCCCAGGCTCTTCACCAGGAAAGGTCAGAAGTGATAGGGCTGGGTAAAGCATCCCTTAAGCTCATTAATGGGACCCCAGTCATCCTTTTCCTCTGTGGACACAGAGGAGGCAAGTAATTAAAGAGATTACTGGTGTAATTAAGGAAGCCAGCACCTTCTGCAGAAAGGAAGTCAGCAGAGATCACTGCCTATCCATGGCCGCTGGATCCTTGGGACATAGGACTGTGCTCATGCCCTCAGTGAGCCCTTCAGTGTACGGAGAGAGTGTAATCCTCATCTCACTCCACCCATTTGTCATGCTGTGGGAGCCTCAATGTCTCTTCTCAAACATGTCTATGCTCTCCCGTCTTGTGCTTGTTGAGTAGGCATGTGGGTCTTGAACCCTTCCAGCAGGGGCACCTGTCATTCTGTATCCTGGGTCCTGGCTCCCACTCTGGCTGGTTTAGCACAGGCTCCTTCTACTTCCAGAAGCACCAATGCAGTTGGTGCTTGGAAAGATGCAGGGTCAGGGCCGAAGAGCCCACCAAAGCTGGAGTCCCACTGTGGGCAGGCCCAGGAGTCCACCTGAGCCAGGCCTGCGGTAGTTCCCATGCCCATCACACTCACAGGAAAGCCAGTCTGTGGTTATCGAGGCCAGTGGACCTATGAAGGTGACCCCAGTGTTCATCATTGGAAACCCTCCACACTGACTTCAGGATAAGACACTTAGGAAGAAGGATACATGTTAGATGTGAAATGTGACCAATGACCAGGTTAGAGGTCAGCAGTCGGCAAGGGACAGGTGCTGGGTGACAGCTCAGGCCGTCCCTCCCCGGCCAAACTCCCCCTCACCTCCAGAAAAACATTCCACGACCAAGTGCTTTGTGTGAAGACAGCATCACCTTGCTTGAAGAAAACCACTCCTGGTCAGTTTATTTTTGGATCTACTCAGTACCAGTGTAGCATGAGGGCCGGCTTGTTGGGGTTTCTGTCCTGCCCGGTACCCCACA
>LOJH01020403.1:0-20768 GCA_001685095.1 Ellobius talpinus
CGTGTGGGAGCCGGGCGGGACGAAAAGCAGGCCTGCACTCCCCTGTCACTACATAATAATAGTGAGTGGACTGGTCCTTTGCTGGTATATAATGGAGACAGACAAAATCTTAATGAATGTGTAGAAGAATCCATTTTGGAAAAATAAACAGCATCTTCATCTGCAAAAAAAAAAAGAGAAATATACCTGTCGCAAGTCCTGGGAAATACCAAAGGATAATCAACAATACCAGATAATAGGGTGGCATGATGCTATAGGAAAGGGCTTTGCATTAAGAATTCAGAGAACTGGCTTTCTCCCTGACCTTTACTAACAAGATTGTCAAAGCTGCGGAAATGAGTTCTCCACCCTGGGCTGCTTCTACTCATCTGTGAAATGAGAGGATTGGAAACAATTATCTCCATGGTGCCCTCCAGCTCTCAATGTCTCTTTTATACTAAATATATGTTAATCTCGCTGACATGATCCAAAAGACACTTAAAGTGTCTTCTGGGTCATCTTTATGCACATAATTCATTAATGTGTAGTACTGGCTAGGGACATAGTACAAAGAGAACACTTTTCTTAGAATAACCTGACCATTTTTATTCTATATAAATGACATTAATTACTTGTGCCAATAATTATTTCTTAAACAAATATCTTTTATACCACCCTCTTGGGTGATTTTATTTCCACCAACTTTGAAGCATTTTAGAGCCGCACCGTAGTTGGCTGTGCCATTATGTACACTTGATAACACCCAAGCACACAGGCACCTGATATTTCTATCTCAAAGTCAGAAATAATTAAACTAAAATTCCCCCTGAGTCATGGGAGTAGGTGTCAACATGTAGCTACAAGGAGTGTTTGCATATTTTTGCCTCTTTAAATATGTTATTTTAATTGACTTTACCAAGAGTCAACCACTGTGCTAGAGATTCTTTTTTTCAAGCCCTCCCATTACCAAGGCTGCAAAGAATAGGTTGCAGGTGATTTTGTGCAAAACAGGTCCCGGAGTGATTGGAAAGTTACAGGAAAAATCAAGACGAGAACATAAAGAGAACAGACACAAAGGAACTAAAGAAATGCCTGTGGCAAAGGGCAAGAGACAGGAGTGGAAAATCAGGACACTATATATTTAGGAGCATAGGGGATGAGAAATTAACCTGAAACTTTAGGAAATCATTTGAAAATTGGGGATAATCTAGAAACACCTTCTAGAGCTTGTATAAATAAGCTTCCGATGTTGCTTCCGGTGACTGTGATGATGAATCTTCTATGACATTTTGAATTATGTTCAATATACCCCATTTAATCTACCATGAGAGCAATGGCAGACAAGAAGGTCTTAACTGATAGAAATGCCTGCAGGATTGCAGACCCTTCTAACTGTGACATCCAAGGAACACAAAGTGATAACTTCATATTTTTTACTTAAAAAGTATAATGTATTTATAAACACTATTATCTCTTATCTGTTGAGCTCAGAACATTCAATATGCATCCTTGTTTGTGCCCCTGAAGTAAGTTGTTTCTAATTCAAGTGATCATGACCCAGGAAATTCATTTAGAACTACTATATACCAGATCACATTTTACTTTTCAATGAAATGTCTGCACCTTGTCATACCGATTTGTGAGATGAAGGAACAGAAGATGAGGAGATTCAAGTTGCTATATTAAGGCATGAAATAAGAAAAAGGGACAGAAGTGAAATTTGATCTCTCATCTCGTTCTCTGAAGCGCAAGATTTGCCACAATGTATTGCCTCTGTTCTCATCTTAACGGGAGCCTTGGATAATGGTTATTCTCATTCCCTAGATACACATTGGTTACTCAAAATTTGCCAGTAGAAAAAGGTTCCCAGGTCATTTTAAATGACCATTTTGTTCATATTACTAACCATTAGCAGAATGACAAAGTTTCAGCTGTGTTGGAGAGAAGACAGGAAATTAAGGTATAGGCAAATGAAAAAGTGCATAACTCTTCTGAGATCTTATTCTGTGAAGGATATCTTACATCTCTCACCTTTTATCATGCCTTGCACTATTTTCCTTGATCCATGGCTGGCCACTTTCACTTCTACAATTTTGCGAAGGCTGCAACTTCACAAAGCAATAATACACTTTGAATTTCTTAATACTATAAATGCTAAGTCTTTTGTGCATACGGACTGTAGTCCCTTGTCTGTTACATACGCCAATGTATCTCCCAGCCACAGTCCTGACTCCTGGGCAACTACTAGTTAGACACGTAGTTTAATTATTTCCTGGTCCAAGGTAGGATTTAATATTTTTTCATTGTCTGTCCCATTTTTTCTCATAAGCCAGACTTCTGGATACATTACTCTTTTTCTCAAGCTGAGCAGAACATTGAAATCATCTAGAAATCTTTAAGAAATAATGTCAGTAGCTGTTGGCTTTCATTTTCTACATCACCATGATGCAACAGTCAATACACAGAAATATGAACAATATTTGAGTCTTGGAGACACAGTGGAATTGCTTTTGCTTTAATCATTGAATTTACTGTAGGCATTTCTCAGGATCTACATGAAGACCCTAATAAATCCACATATTCTATGATTCTTGTAGTAGTCAAAAGGCCAAGATCTTTCAGAAAGCTTCAAATCATTACATGAACATTGTCATTACTATTATTATTGCCCAATACCACATTAAAATTGATAAATTTGCAAATTTCCCATAATGCACATCTCTGCCCACACAGAGTATAACCTGATAGCTGTATATAGTATCCTTTTCCTTTGGTTTTCTATTTGAGATTTGCTTCTTTTCTTCATTATTAGCTCAATGGATGTAAGACAATTAAACATCTCATAAACATATGTATTCATAGAAACTTAATGAAATAAATAACAATAGGAATTTAGGTCACTAAGTGACCATTCTTGTTGCTGTCCACATTTTTTACTTCTTCCTTCCTATCATATGTGCACAGCACAGTTCTGATCCTTAATATATTTCTGTATTTTGCTTAACCAAGAGTACCATTCCATAAGTCACAGGAAATTGTGTAGCCTCTTCTGCTGCCAACAAACGCCAGAGCCTTATGAAATTGTATGGCTTCCACTTTTGTGTTTGTATGGAATTCCTGAGCATGCAAACATGAGTGTCCCTATGCCTATAAGTGTTCTGGTGCTTTTTTTTGCTCTTTTTATTCTGTTTATTTTGTCCTATTACAGTTTGCTTCATTTTAATATTAATTTTTAGATGCCTGTCTGTTTTGTAAGGAGAGGCAGAAATGCTGTAGATTTGAATGGATTGGGAGAGTCAGGAAGATTTTGGGGGAATTGTGAGAAAAGATAATATAATCAGAATATATTGTATATTTACAAAAATCTATTTCCATTAAAATAAACAAAAAAAGAATGTCCATAGAAATAAATGAAAAGAGCAAAAATTTCAAATGTCTATAGAATGTCAGTGGCATTTGAAAGATGTGTGTGTGTGTGTGTTATAGATAGTTCATGCTTGATTACAGTTTTAGAGTTTTTCCATTTTTTCAGACAGTATAGTGCTAGATCAACTACAAATATTAAAACAAGGTAACACACACTGCTACCTCTTGTAAGCTAAGAAAATAAAAAAGAATGAAGACACATCTGTAATTATAGTAAATACTAAACTGATGAAGAGAAATAATTATAAAACCAATGAGCATCAAGAAATATCTGTGTAGATTCTACTATTTACAAACTCAGCTGTATTCATATGTATCAAACCTACTAGGTATTTTTCTGCTCATTTGTTTTATTTTAAAAGTTCACCAGAGCTAGAAAAGAATGTATATAAACATTGTTTCTAACCTCACCTGTGATGTTAGCATAGACTCGGTGTTTTTGAAGCATTCAAAATTACCATTGGCTGGAACTCAATGTCTTGAGACAGCATCTTGTCCTGTAACCCAGGCTAGCCTGGGCTGAAAATCTTTGAGTTCAATGTATATGCCACAAGCCACACACAACTAGAATGTTATTTTAAGGGTAAAAAAACTAAAAATATCTAATGAAAATTATTAAATTAAACGTAAATTTATGGTAGTTTGCTAATCCCATGCTTATTATTCCTTTTCAGGGATTTCTTAAAAATAATTCTAATTTGCTAACACTAAAGAAGTTTTTGTTATTAAGCAGTTGTTTCACTTAAAGAATTTTTTTCTGTTTGAAGAGGAAAGCTACTGAATTTTAAAAATTCAATATATATTGAATAAATAGTGTATATATGCTGAAAATTACTTTCACTCTTAGGCACTTTCTTCTAATTGCTAAGTCCACTAACTTCTTGTTCTTACTTTTTTTAGTTATTTAATTATTGATACAATGTTATTGATGATTTTTCCCCACTCTAAATCTGCCATTTTCAAACAAAACACTACAATAATAATTACCAATTAAAAAAATTCTGCACACAATGCAAAAAATTTCCAAGGATTATTTTAAAGGCTATATATTTTAATATACAAAAGAGTGCTTTTATGGTGGATCTCTGAACACAGAGCCAGCTTCTGCAAATCATAGGGCCATGCCAACTCTTGGAAAGAACAGCAAACTTTCACCTTGTGATAGCTTCTGCTGTAATTTTTCTAGTTTTATGGGGAATGTGGATGCTTATTATTTCCCAACGAGGCCGATGTCTTCAAGCCTGAGAGACTCACTCTGAGGAGTAGGGTCCCCAAAGCCAGTAAGAATCAGCAGCAGCCCCTGCTCTCACCGTTAATAGTCCCATAAGAGGATCAAGCTATATGCAGAGAGTCTAGGTCAGTCCCATGCAGACTTCCTGCTTGTTGGATGAGTCTCTGTGAGACCTATGAGTCCATTTAGTTGATTCTGTAGATTTTCTTGTGGTGTTCTTGTCCTCTCTGGTTCCAACAATCCTTTACTCTTCTTCTGCAGGATTCCCCAAGCAATGCCTAATGTTTGATTGTTCGTCTATATGTTTCCATCAGTTGCTGGATAAAACCTATCTGATGATAATTGGGTTAGACACTAATCAATGACTATAGCAGAATATCATTAGGCATCATTGCATTGACAATGTGCTTGTGGTTAGAAAGTTAGCCATGAGTTTCATGGAACAATGAGTGAATTTAACTAAAATGGTGATAAGGAAAATGTAGATAAATAGTCATCAAACCTTTGACATGAGCAATACAACATGACTTTTTGATATCCTAAAAACTGAAATGAAGAAATATGCAATTCAAAAACTTGGTGTGTTATAAGGATGTAATATTCTGCATGTAAAAACAACTTAAATATGGCTAGGGATATAAGCATATTGATAGTGCATTTTCCTACATTTTTGAAGGCCCTGGGTTCAATTCTAAGCATCACCAGGTTTTTTTTAAAAAATAGTATTTTTGAAAATCATCTGAAAACAGGAAAAATGTAATTTTTTTCTTGTAATGCTGAATGTCTTGTGTTTACCATGCCCCTTATTTCCTGAAGTGATCATTTTATTCTATTTTATGATTTGAGCATACAGGAACAGGGTTACACATTAATGTTAACATTTTCACTTCCCAGTGCCACCCACTTTCAAATCATCACAGCTTGTTCTGCATTTGTCTTGCATTCAGAATTGCATATAAAAGACAAGGTCAATAAAAACTCCCTGAGGCTAAACCTAGATGTAATATCTACATTTTCATAAACATCCAAATTTCAGGAATATAGTGACACCTAAGAATCATTTTAAAATTCCATATATTAGATTACTTTAGGTTAATATAAAGGAAGATATATGTAAGATTAAAACTTATTTCTAGAAATATTAGGAAACAATTTAGAATGTATGGGACAAAAAAGAGGATATAAAGGAAACAGAAGCAAAAACAGGATGGTCAAAAAGAAACACATAAAAGTAATATTCTAAATAAATGATAAATCAAAGGTAGCATAGATGGTTAAATTCAGATGCTCGGCATCCAACTTAAGTTTTAAATAGCTTGTAGGTTCCTCAAAAAAGTTAAAAGTAGAGCTTTTACAATCTGGGGAGATGGTTAAGATTGGGGAAGTACTTGGCAGAATTGGAGGATCCACCTCTTGGCTTGTTGGTCAACCACTCTAGCCAAATAAGGTCAGGGAGTAAAAGACTGTCTGAAACACAAAAAAATTGAGAGCTATTGAGAAAGACATCCAAAAGTGGCTGCTGATTTTCACATTTATTCATGCACATGGCTATGCATAGTTGCATGCACATGTAAACACCCTCCCACACAAATTGGGCTTGACTATGTTCCAGATATGGACTTCTTGGTATATACCCCAATGCATCATAGGCAGTTTCAGATAGAATAACTTGCATTTCCATGTATATCTTGACACTATTCCCAATAGTTAAGCTAGGAAACAGTCCAGATGGTCTTCAATACATGAATGGGCAAATAAAATGTGATATATTCGCATTGGGGTTTTACTCATCTTTAAAGAAGATTGAAATTATACCATTTGCAAGAAAATAGATTGAACTGAACATAATTGTATTAACTGAAATAGTGACTTTAAAAAAAAACAAACCCAACTATCACATTTAAGATCATTTAGAAGCTAGTTAAAAGAGAAAGTGCATTGAAGTAAAAGGGAGGAATCTAAGTATGTGGAAGGGAACAGGAGGAGTGGGAAGGAGTAACAAGAGAGGGATGGGATAAATATGCATGCATTGAAGTTTCCTAATAAACCCCATTCCTGTTTATAGCTAAGATATGTTGGTGAAATGATTGCAAACTTAATAATTTTCATAGATTCATAACACTTGTATCCCACATACCCTTTCTTATGAGTTTCTGGCAGGGTTTGTTCAGTGAAGCAATATAGGTATTGTAGGCTGCAACTGACCGGAAATCTAAAGAAACTACAGTGGCTGACTATCAGGATATAGAGATTTGGGGGAGGGGAAGTGGGATAAAAGTTATAAGTAATCATGCAAATACAACATGCCTTCAAAATATCAACATCATTGTGATCAGTGTTTACTTTGCTTAAAACAAAGGAAGCCCTATGGGTTTTGAATTTCAGTTCTGAGTGTGGAATTATAATCACTTTTCAGAAGCATCAAGTTAGGAAGTGGAAAGGAAGGAGGAAGTTTGTAACTTTTGATCTATAATTAACGTTCTTGAAGGAGTAAATAAAGGTAGATTGTTAAGGAATTTTACAGAGGAGATCAAGGGAAGAATTAAACACTGTTGTCATAATTACAGAGTATAACAGGAGATTTGACATATGGAAGATGGAAAAAGACAATTTTATGGCAATAAACCTATCAATAATGCCTGATTTAATTCATATAAGAAATAGAAGTAAACAGTGATGACTGGTAGGTGTAAAACAGCTCTAAACACAGAAGAAGACTTTTGGGATTGAGGATGGGCTACCACGGTTAATAATAAGTGTTCTTGCTATCTGGTACTGAGTAAGTTTCAAAAATGATATATTGCTACAACTAACACAAACATGGATAGTCTTTTATTTTTGAAATTGTGAACCTATGTAAAGGTTTGTACATTCAGTTGATTTCATGCTCCAGACACCACTACCTGTCTTCTTTAAAGAGTGATTTTTGTTGGTCACCCAACATGCCAGTGATATTTCCATGTATTTTGACAAACCTTGTAATGTGTGGGGGAAACAAGCAGAATGATCTTTCAGTTCTTTTGAGTGTTACATTCTAACAAAGATGGCTGCCTAATTTCTAAATTCATGTCCACTGCCTTCCACTACTGTTCTTCTACTATCTAATCATGGACTGCCCTCCCTTGAACTCTGGATTCTGTTACTTGTGGTTTTTCTTTATCCTCCTCTCAAACTTATATAGCTATTACCCATATCTTTAACTTGAACCACTTCCCTAACTCAGCTGCTCTTAAAATGCCATGTCTGCTCCTTGCCAGCTTTCTCCTCAGTTGACACATCATCCCTTGGTCCCTTAGTCACCAATGACGTGTGTATTTCCTTCTCTGAGTGCCTGACCTACATATAAACATGGCCATGTGCCATCAGCCACTTAAACTTAGCTTTCCAAAGACTGAATTTATTTTTTCCTTGCTCGCACTCAGATATGCTTCTTCGTGTCCTAAGATAACCGGGTACTTGACATAGAGAAGGGACTTGGAAATTTAGTGTTTGTTAAACATCAAACTGCTGTGTCCTAAATGTAAACTTCTGCTTTAGAAGATCTGGGTAGAGGCTACAAATACATATTTTTAATATGTTTCTAATTGCTAGCAGTGTTTGATGATGTTTTAGCTATTAATACAGTACTGTGGAGATAGATCATTGGGTAATAGCTTCTACCCTACAAGCATGAAGACCCAAGTTTTAATTCCTAGCTTTGGTATAATAATCCAGGCATGTGATATAACTCCAACCTTAAGGGAGATAGATAGATAAACATACACCTGCGTGTGTGTGTGAGTGCGTGCGTGCGTGCGTGTGTGTGTGTGAGAGAGAGAGAGTACATGAACACTCTGTTTTCCAGATAAATCATTTCACAATTGTTAGATAAATAATTGATAGGCAAAGCATATTATTAAAATAAGCAATATGCACTAAAAAATCAAACTTAACTCAGTATAAGTGAGCAACAATGAGTATCTGTATAATGTTGGATTAATAAAATATAAGAAATAATTCAACTGAATACCAGCTTAAGTTAATAATCTGAAGTACAGAAAAAAACTGAATTTTGAGAAGAAATGTGGCTATATTCAGCCAAGACATTTTTTTCCAGAAATAAAGGCAGATTCTAATACAGCCTAAATACCTACCTAATACCTACCTAAATAATCTTGCATAAGTGTCTGATAGAGAAGTCACTGAGACTCCTGTGCCTCAGCGGTGTGAAGGATGATGCAGAATGAATCTAGATTTTGAAGGAAGCTACCAGACCTTTTTTCTTTCCGCTCTTTTACTCTTTTGCTCTTTGGAGGTCTGACACCCAAATGAATCACAGAGTCTTATTCTTTTATTATAAATGCCCGGTCTTAGCTTGGCTTGTTACTAGCCAGCTTTTATTAACCTAAATTATCCCAACTAGCTTTTGCCTCTGGGCTTATATCTTTATTTCTGTAGCCTTTCTTTACTTCTTTCTCTGTGGTTTGCTGTGTAGCTAGGTGACCAGCTCCTGTTGTCCTCCTCTCCTGGTTCTATCTTGCTCTTTCTTCTTCTCTCCTCCCAGATTTTCCTCCTCTCTGCCTATCAGCCCCACTTATCCTTTCTCCTGTCTCACTATTGGCTGTTTAGCTCTTTATTAGCCATCAGGTGTTTTAGACAGGCAAAGAATCACAGCTTCACAGAGTTAAAAAATTGCACTATGAAAGAATGCAACACATCTTTGCATCATTTAAACAAATGTAACACCCCTTAAAATCATACTCTACAACACCAGAGCATATTAATGTTTGAGTTTTCCATTGAAATGTAATGACTATTTTCCTCAACTACTGCTCAGTTATACCCAATGGCAGTGAAGAACTGACACATAAGATCAAAATCTTATGTCATGTTGCTTCAGAAGGGTGGAGGCAGGTATTCAAGTCTCTAGGCCTCAAATTCTTCAAGCAGGCTTCTTTTTTTTTTAAATGAAGAATAGTATAGTTATTTAATAAAAAAGTTGTGACAAAGTGGTGTTTCAATTCAGGGTAATAGTTTTTAAAAATGAATCTCTGGATAAACTATAAGGGATTCTCTTTTATATATAGGAAAATATTGAAAACTGCAGTGATTGGATACTTAACTTTCTCAGTTTGTGACACCTGCCATCCATTACCAGTTGCTGGGTCCATAACTATGTACATGGACTAAAAAGACATGGATCTTTTAGTCAGGACTCCATTAACAGAAAAAGAAAGAAAATATATCATTTGTGTTTTATTCAATGTAAGAATCATTTAAGTAGCTTTATCAATCTAAAAACTAAATTTTTATTATATATTGATTCCATCACCATTACAATAAAATTAGTTCAGTGCTTTGGAGCCATATATGGTGGAACATGCCATTAATCTGAGCACTTGAGGGACATATGGAGGTAGATATATGTGAATTCAAAAGAAGGCTGGTCAGATCCAGTTAGAAAATCCTCGACCCTGTCTCAATAGACAGAGGTGGAGATAGAGATGAGAGATAGAGATGGAGATGGACCGATAGAGATGAAGATAGACAGACAGACACAGACAGATAGATATACATATAGCAAATAGAGATAGAGGGAGATATAAATTGATATAGATGGATGACAGATAGATAGATAGATTACAGATAGAGAGATAGATAAATATAGATAGATGTAGAAATAAAAAGATAGGAAAATATAGATACATAGATATAATTCTCAGAGTATAGTAATTTTGAATAGCCGTGATAGGAATACCTAGAGAATACCTCCCGAAGTTTAATGTATATATGACCCAGAGAGTAACTATATTTAAAGATATGGCTATGATACCTATAATTCTTCTGTTTCAACTGTTTCTCAGGCAAATATCTGTGTTCCTATGCTCCTATTTGATGAGTTGAGTAGTTATCTTAAGAAGATTTTGTATGTGCTTTTGCCAATGTAAAAGGCACTTCAGTAAAGACACGCTGGGATTACATCAATCATCAGGCTTTCCCAAAGCCACTCCCTACCTAGGTTTTATAAAAAATATAAATTAATTAACTAAATGAAATTGAATTTTCAGTTAAACTCTGCTTATGAAAATTCTATAGAACTAATCTTCTGATTTTTTTCCTCAGGCTGTTGTCTTTGTCACTTAAGAATCTATGGTCTTCAAAGAACTGTCAAGTTCTTTGCCTCTAGATTCAAGTTTTAACAAGGTTCAGATCTTAGTTGGCACTTTAAGATGCAATGCTTTGTGCTAGGAAAAATTACGAATTCCTTTTTCAAATGAAGTGCCGAGAGAATCTTGAGTTCTTCCAGAACTCAACTAGTAAAGCACAGTGCTCATCCTCCCACTTTTTATTCTGGCCCCATCATTTCTGTTTCAGAGCTACAGTTCTGCATTCTCCCAAGCTCCTCTCATGCCTTTTTTCAGCATCTCATTCTTTTCAGGATCTGGTCAACTACATAAAATGCTTTATGCAGTATGACACCCATATGTACACTAGACCTTGGTGCTCTAGTTTCTGCTTCTACAAAGAATTCCTCTGTTTGTTGCAGAGTATTCCAGTGTTATTGAATACAATGCAGCAACATATAGGTTGATTTCTAACATACCTAACAGTATTTACTATTTTTCCCTTTGTTTATAGTATAAGCAAGTGGAACAATACATGTCATTCCATAAGTTACCAGCTGACATGCGCCAGAAGATACATGACTACTACGAACACCGATACCAAGGCAAGATCTTCGATGAGGAAAATATTCTCAGTGAACTTAATGATCCTCTGAGAGAGGTAAGATTTACTGTTCTCGATCTGCGTGACATATTATTATCATTTACTTCTATCCTTTCTAGGGAGTCTTTTGGTCTCTGTTGTAACTTATTCAAAAGCATAATCAAAACTACATGCTAATACATCAGTTGTCGCCTTTATTTATCTTTTGGTTCCTTCCCTAAGAGAATTCCAATTACTTGAAAAGAAATGTCAGAGAACCATCCCTTTCTGGCTCTTGGCTCTCAAAAGTAAACTTTGCAACTTCATTGTCCCTATATTCCCAATAGTCCATGTTTTTATGCTAACCAGCCCTGTTCACTTATTTAGGTTTTAATTTTTTACAGTTTATCTTCACATTTTTTCTTGCATTTTTCTTTGCTCATCCTTGGCACCTTAATCAGGAGATACTAGCTTGCTTCCAGTAAATCAACTCTTGGTGTCCCATTAAGATATGTTGAACACCAAAAGGCAGTCTTTATCATGCATGCTCTTCTCATCATTTCCCCAATCCGTCCTCTCTGCTACTTGTCATTTCACTCCTAAACCAAAGTGGATGCTCTTGATTCCTTCATCTAACAGTGCTTTGCTCATGACTTCTTTTATTACCAAAATTCTTATAAATTTTTTGCATAATGGTTACACTGTGGTTTGATCACCAAGTATTTACCACAACCTGTAGCCCTTGAAAGTTATCAAAGCCCTACTGATAATGAATTTTCCGTCTCTGCCTTGTTGAGAGTGCTTTGCTACATTGCTAACAAGACATAAACCCTGACTCCCCTCCTGGGCCTCTTTATACAGAAGCCTTAACTGAAGCTTTGGGGTTTCATTCCTTGCCTCTGAAGTTGTTTTCTTTCATTTATTTTATTACACATTTTTAGCCTAGGCATTTTAATTCAAATTCTTTTCATAAATTTCATTTTCTTAAAAGCTTTATGATCTCCCCTGGCACCCTGCATGTTATGTAATGAAGTCATTATCTCCCGTCAGTAAAACACTCAACTCTTGAAATCTTTCTGAAACTTTTAGTTATTCTTTCAGGTCACTTTGAATGTAAAATTTAAGTTCTTATTTTAGATCTTCTTCATTTCAACTTGTGCTCTGTACATCCTATCTCGGATTAACATTCATAATACATCTCATGTATCACGCATGCCTTACTCTCTTCTCCACTGCCACCACCTGACGTTTTCACTTTTTAGTTTCCTCTAGGCTTGAGTCACAGACTGACTTTTTATGTACATAGGCAATCATTTCTCAGCCCAGAAGAAATTTGGTTGTTAGGTTACAAATTCAATCTTTCTGCACTCCAATTCCAGCTACCTTGACAGTTTTCATTTCTGCTTTTATTTTGCAAAATGATCTGTAACAAAGGTGGACATCTTGCTGTCTTGCAACAACAATTATAATAATGTCTTACTCTACATAGTGTATTTTCCAGAAATGACTCTTACCTTTTGACAGTCTAGTTCAAGCAATACTTTATCACTTCCGTCTTTCATACAAGGCTAAATCTAGTATTTCTTTTCCATGAACCCAAGAGCAGTTAGTTTTTAAACTTTGTGTACTACTTTCCTATTCCTTTTGCACTTTTTATCCACCTTTGCCTTGAAATTTCTTTAACCATAAGATGCTTTGGTTTATATTTTAGCCTTTTTTCCCCTTCTTAAAATTCTTCACACATTTAACAAAAATTATACAACATAAATATTTTCATTTCTACTTTTCTCTTTTAAAGCCATTTCTATACTGCAGTTGTTACATCCTCTAAAATTTATTTGTATTGTGAAAAGCTATAAAATGTGTGAAAGGGATCTAAAAATAAAAAATATCAGCTATTATATTGTTATAACTTTTTTCCCACTTTTTGATAGAGTTAGAATGTATAATTCTTTAGAATAGAACTCAAATGAATTTTGTATTTTTACTTTTTAAGAAAAGCGCTTGATTTATTTTGTTTCTTAAAATGTCAGTTGTCATTGTTTGCTGGAAAACTTTCCTTTTACTTCTTTTCATATCCAAATTTCAACACAATTGAGTCGGTTTAGATTTTCAAGGGTCTGGAGAAGTTCAGAAATGACCCAGACCAGGTCACAGGAGAAAAACAAAGAAACTCCAAGAAACAGTGACGGAGCAAAGAGAAAGTTTAAAAGGGGCATGCACCTTGTCTTGAAAAAATAAAAGGGGGGAAGGTAAGCTACAACAAAGTCTTTACTGCACAAAGGTTAGAGAACGTTAGGATCACAGCCTAAAATTTCATGAAACAGTGCAAAAAGATAACAGAACAAGTATAAAAGGAACTTTAAGAAATATTGCCTAATGTGTCATAATCCATTGTGAGGAAAACGGAGGAAAAAAACCACAATGTGTTGTAAAATGATGAGACGTTATGTATGGGATGCTCTGTCTGCCTCCCTCTCTCATCACCTCCTGATTTATACTCAACATCAGTGGGAAAGAACCCAATATTCATTTTTATCTATCACCACCAACTTCCCATTTTGGTACTTCTTACAATCAATTTACCACCAGTTTGTCACCATTCTTTTAAGTCTGTTGAAATGCCATATTCTTAGGCTCTTGGCATCTTTTGCCCCAACATTTAAGTGCAGTAACAGCTTTCTCTTGGACTTTCCATTGACAGCTTAAACGTAGCTTGTAATTGCATTGTTGATTACTTGTTGATGTGACACCGGACTGATGGTGACACACTTTTCTTAGAACTTGAACATGAATTGCATCCTCAGAAGGAAGTACAGACTCCTTAACATGTCAAAGGAGACTACGGCTGTGTTTCTCAACCATCCTAACACCATGACACATAAATGCAGTTCCTTGAGCTGTGGTTACCCCCAACCATAATATTATTTCATTGCTCCTTCATAGCTGCAATTTTGCTATTGTTGTAAATTATAAGTAAATATGTGATGTGTAGGCTATCTGGAATGGTACCTCCAAAGGGGTTGTGACCCATAGGTTGAAAACCACTGTTTTATGGGCCATTGTCATCTTTGTATCTTTATGCCAATTTTTCACTGTTAAGAAATTATTGATGATTTCCACTTTAAAATTTCGAATTACCTCTTCCTTTTTTCATGCTGTTTACTCCTCAATCTTTTCTATTCATCTTAGTTTTACTTCATTTGGTCACTCTTATCAGACATTCTTTTCTCTATAAATTTTATCATGCCAACTTTGTCTCTGTATAGAGATTACCATTTGTGATTTTATTGTCTCTTTCATTACCGAAAGCCTTTTGAGAATAGAATCTGTCTCATAACTACATAATTATACTTGTATCTCTAATTATCAGTATTACAAAAGCTCATGTTTTTGGTATGTTTACTGAATGGATGATCTTTATCATAATCATGAGTGCAAACCAGATTCAGAATCATGGCCACTTAATAAAGGTAGGGCTCCAAGAAATAGAAACATTTGCCTTCAATATAAAATGAAAATGTTTTGTTTCTCTGACATTAGGATAATACATAAATCCCTTGTAATGTGTATTTGAAGGATAAGTGGAAGAGAAGTAATGTGGAGAAACAATAACTGTCCTAGTTAGTCTGACATGTCAATTTGACAGTTAGGGTCATCTGAGAGAAAAACTTCCATTGAAGAATTGTCTAGATCAGATAAGCCCTTGGGCATCACTGTTGGCAATTGTCTTAATTGTCAAATGATAAAAGTTGCCCCAGTCCACTGTTGGCAGTCACATCCCTACGAGAGTACTCCTTAGCATGAGCCTGGGAGTGAGCCAACAAGCAGAATTTCTTCTTCAGGTTCCTGCTTGACTTCCCTGAATGGTGGACTGTGACTTGAAGGTGTAAACCAAAGAAACCCTTTTGTCTCATGTCACTTGTGGTTAGAGTATTTTATCACAGCTGCAGAAATCAAATGAGAAAAATAGCATAAGTCATTTTTGAAATAAAATTTGAGTCTGAAAAATGTCCAAACGCATTCAATCCTAGAAGAAATTAGGTGACTTATCTTTGCTATATGTTAGAGACTACTTGCTGAAACAAATAATTGGCTCTGCATATTGTTCAAGTCTCAATATTAAAATGTTAATGTATCAAAGACTCCTTCCCTGGGCAATTCATCCAGGTTAGCGCCTGTGTAATTATTCTCCATCACATTTGCTGCTTGCACATTGTTTGCCTTGCTTTCTCTTAACTTGTGTGTTGTCTGATCTATCACACAATGAGTTTTAGAAAAAGGATCTTGTCTTTCTTGATCTCTGTGCCATTCCCAATCCTACATATATTAACTAATTATTAGATAAATAAGTTAAGGGTAGATAAATATAGATCACATACCTGGCAGCTCATCTCAAAGAATCATCGGTTATCAGTGTAGCTGGAGATTTTTGTCTAGAAAATAGTGGTGATTGGAGGAGTGAGAACAGCAGTTCTTGGCATGGCGAGTTTCATTCTTGCAGCTTAGTATCATTTTTTTTTCATTTGACTCTGGCCAATATACTTTTCCTTACTGTTTGCAAAAATGTACTGTCATCTTTGTATTCATTTGTAATATGTGCAGTGTGTGCCAAGTAGTTCTGCTTCATATGCATCCATTTTATATGATAACTTTCTATGAGCTATAGGTTAGTTGTTTAACAAGGAGTTAAGGACTAGGGGTAGGGAGTGACTGTCAGTGGGGCAAATTATGCAAAGTATTTGAGTATTCTTTCTGCTCACTATAACCCAGTAGCATTCATGGAATATATGATAGCTATTATATCACTCCTATACCAAATTCAAATGATGGCAACTGATCATTTGAGTGTCGATTTTGCCACGATAGTATCATGTTTGTGGATGTGATTACTATCCTTATCAAAGAAGTCCAATACACTTCTTGTTCTTTCTCTCATATAGGCACATGCTTAAAAGATGTCTATGTATCATCAAGAGTACCTACTGTAACCAATCACAAACTGCTAGTACTTTAATCTTAGACTTTCAACACTTCAGAGCTTTGTAAATAAATAAATACTGCTTTTGAGCCAGAGAGTCTGTAATGCTTCTGTCCACAGCTGTCCTAATGAACTGCTGTAATCACCATGCAAAGCTGCACAGAAAATACTCAATGAACTGTCGAGCAATTGCTGCTGATTGGCCCATTGAAATGCAGGTAGTGACACATCCAGAACATGGAGATTCATAGAGGAAGAGGTTCTTGTCAGTTCAGCATTGGTTAAGCCTCAGAACCTGAACACGGAGCTCTACTAAAATCTTCCCTGTTTTAGGAAGTGAAGTGGTTACAAATTTATCTCAAAAGCTCCCTTCATTTCACTGTGAGCTAACATAGTATGGTTCAAAATAAAGGAACAAGTACAATTTTCTAAGGAAAACCCTTTAAGATGATACCCAGAAAGTTACTATCTCAAATCAGGAAAGCAAGATTGTGATGTATTTACCCTTTCTCCTGCTTATAAGCTGGGTGCTTTGTGGCTGTGTCTAGTCAAAACTATATGCTTGTTGACTTGGACTTCTGTGACCCTTAGGCACCCCACACCATCCCAGATGTCTATACATGTGCCAGCTTTCTTTGTTTTAGTTAGCCCTAATCCTTTGGTGGCGTTTGTAAGTATATGTGCTCTTCCCTTTCTGTAAGAAATTGTGAATGACACAGGCTTCTGAAAGGCAGACTAGGACCATGATCGACAGTGCAATATCATGCCACTAATCAGCACTAACTAAATGGGTGGTTTCAAGCTACTTCTTAATTAATTTGCCATTCCTTTCCTCATTTTTAAATGCAAAAGATGATAATATTAATTACTCCATAGTGTGCTGTTAAATCTAAGAAGGTAAAATATGTAATATATCAGGAAAAGTGTCCAGTCCACAGCACACATGTTCTTAAAATAAAAGGATTAAATAGTCACATAATTCAGTGAAGACTAGCCCATCATTGTAGCCTTAATGGCTTTTATAGTTCAGTGAAAGACATATTTGAGAAAAATTAAGTATAACAAACTACATGTAAAGTACTGAGAGGGTTATTCAAAGTATTTGGGCAATATTCAGGAGACACTGAACTAAGCCTCGTTGTATGCCCCATTTATTTTGGAAGTTATTCAAAGAATCTGATAATAGCTCTCCCTTCATTTCAGCAGACAGCTCTCTGGAGACAATGCCCCAAGCATCAAAACTTGACATTGAAATATTACAATCATAAGACTGACATGTGCTTTAGTAAATGCTAGTGGTATATTTAAAAATAAAATCTAGTTAGAAGTATTCAGTGAACGCTACCCGTTGCTTCTGAATGCTTGTTGGAATGTGTACAAAGAAGAAGGTCTATTTTTAGCATGGCTGGTCTTACACTGAATCCATTGGAGCAGAATGGCAAACCTAACAGTCTAGAAAGGGGTTAATGCCCTTCTAAGCCAGTCTCCAAAGTTCAGAACTGATCTATTTTTAAACAACGAAGTGTGAGGAGCTGAGAGCTGAAAATAGGTGCTGATCATGTGCCCCGGGAGAATTTAAAACGTCAGTATATTGCATTTTTATAAAACATGAAATGGGTTGAGAGTATTATCCTGGCCTCTGACATCTAATTTGTAAGCTGGGTTTCTTACATAAGAAAACAAAATTTGTGCGAATACTTAGTGTAGTTTTGAAGCACTTTAAAAATCTATACTTGAGTATCTAAAAATGCTTTTAAATTACATTTTGTTGAAATTAACGAAGTAGGCTAGATGCATTGCATTGTAAAGCCTGCCTCCCAAAGTTATCATGTATTTATGTGACAGGCAAAAGTAACAAAAGATGAGACAAAGAGTATGTATGTGATGTCATAGAGGTTATAATTCCAAACAAGATTAACAAAGAACCTTTTTCTGTTGTTATTTATTTTTTGTTTGTGTTTGTGTTTTCACCATGTGTCTCTAGGTCCTATCAGAGAGGTGGGAAACATTTGCATTGTTATTTTTAAAGGTGTGCAAAATATAGACCCAGACATGACTGGAAAGACAAACTAAGAGACACAGTATTGCAGTTTTCAGTCTCAAAGGAAGTGCTTCCTATATACTGGAAGATAAAATAAAATAAAGAAGAAAGAAAAGATCAAGAAGTAAAAGCAAGAAACCATTAACAGGAACCCTGGAGATGCAGGAAATCACCCATAGTTAATTACTAGAGCGAGACTACATAGCCAAAAATAGCTGACAAGAATAAGTAGGTTCACTGAGGCCAAGAGTACAAAGTAAAGGTCTCGAAGGAAAAGGTGTGCTCTGAATGTGGAAGTTAATGTGGAATATGACTAGAGAAAGGGTGTAGAAGATGGGGGTTCAGGGAGAGAAAACGTGGTAAACAAAGAAGAAGCCTATACTAAATCAGGTTTCTCTTTATTTTTTCCTTGGTCCAAGGAAGAAGGAAGCAAATTGCCAAATAGAGAACTTTTCATTCAACAATCATTTAAGATACAATAAGTTTGTAAACACAAATAAAATATAAAGTTTTAAAAAACTATTCCATTTTTTCTGTTGAGGAAATCCATACCTTTCATCATTAATAAAATAGTGGTGAGAATTATGTTGCATGGTCTTTGAAAAAATGACTATACAATGGCATTCACACTGAAATAATGAAGATGATTTGAGACCAAACTTAAGAATATGCCTGATTATAAAAAGTCAATGCAGTTAGCAGTATTCAGTAGTATAATTAAGGTTGTAAGAAAACTGAGCTTTGAGAATACATTTTAAAGACATTGCATTAATTTAGTGTGTATCTTTCTGTGACAGTGTGTGTGTACAGGGGTTGTAGTCTGTATGTAGAAACCATTTCAAGTTGCAGTTTTCTATATCTTTCCATCTTGTGGGTTCCCAGGGCTTGAATTCAGGCCAAAATTCTTGGCAGCAAGTGCCTACTGAGCCATGTCACTAGCCCAAAAGCAAACATTTTGGATCAAGGCTCTACAATAAGCTAAATGCAAGTCCTTTGCTTACCATACTTTTAAATAAGAACTATTAAATGAGACTATCTGTGGTATTTTTAGCTTATATAAAACATATTCGCATTTTTAAAAATAGCACCATAAATACATAAATTATGAACCTTCATGTTGTTAAATCATGAGAACACTTAAAGATTCTCATGTTGTTCTTAGCTTTTGAAGATCGCCTTAGCATCTCTGGAGCGAGATGATTATATTAGTGCCTTTTCTGTTAGCATGATAAATTACCTGATAAAAACAACTTGAAGAAGTAAGGGCTTATTATGGCTTATAGTTTCAGAGGATACAGTTCACTATGATGGAGAAGAAAGAGCAAGAGACCAAGAATGTACATGGTGGCAGCATCAGGAGACTGGCTAGTCACACTGCATCTGCATTTGGAAAGTGGAGAGAGAACTGGAAATGGGGTCAGGATACAAAATGTCAAGGCCAGACCCAAGTAACCTGTTTCCTCCAACAAGGCTCTACCACCTAATGGTTACACAGCTTTCTCAAGTGGCGCTACCAGAGACCTAGTGTTCAAATCTGTAATCCTAAGAGGGGCATCTCACATTCAAACCACTACAGTGATTGATGTCATTTATAAGTAATAATGATGATGATAACTGGAGCTGTAGTGGTGGTTGGAAGGATGAAGGTAATGATATGATGAGGACACTGATGTTTTTAAACATAATTTAGGGAAAATAGTAGTATGTCAGGTGTTTGAGGAACTTTACTTGTAATACCACATTATCAAATAAATCACATTATTGCCACTATGTGATGGCATGCTGGGGTAGATAAATGTCTAATGACTGTGACTTGAGACTGTAAAAGTGACAGAGAACCACCAGTGCTTAGAAAGATCTGCGCTCTATTCTACTGGTATTCTGATCTAATGTATACATTTAAGGTCAGATGTCACAAGACTAATTGGACAGGACCTTTGAAATCCTCAGAGTGCTTTAATATTGAGAGTTTAAAAATCATCTCCTCTACCCTAGTAACACATAATTTATGTTTTTATAACTTTATTTATGATTACAAAGTATGAGAAAAAAGATTTTACAGAGAACAGATGAAACATTTTTTCCCTTTGGCAAGCATTGTATAAGTGAGTATGTGTTTAAAATATCATGCTTTATGAAAAGAAATCACTCAGATAAGAGCACAGGCTGAGATAAAGTGGTCAATGATATGATTTTTATAATTATAACAGATATTTAAATTCTCATTTCTGTTATTAACATGTTTAAATATTGCAATATCCTAATGTGAATTAAAAAGCTTACCTAACAACAATATGAGCCATAATTTAGACATTAATAAATGAGGATCAGGAAAATCAAGAGAAATTGAAGAATAATGTCTCAAAACTATTTTTTTTCATTTTCTTTATTATTATTAAAAATTTCCACCTCCTCCCCTCCTC
>LOJH01020404.1:0-20767 GCA_001685095.1 Ellobius talpinus
GAGCGGGCGCCGCCCACCCACCCGGTGACCCGGTTGCCGAGAGCACTCCGGAACCCTGAAGGCCCTAACTGCTGCACTGAAGAGCAGCCCCCCTCGAGTCTCCCCCTTGAGGGGTCTCCCCCCAGCTCAGGGCCTGAGTCTTCACTCTGCCTGCAGCTCTCAGATCTGCTCATTCCCTGGTCCTGGAAGGGGTGGACTCCTGGCCAACTGATCCAGCTCTGGCCATGCTGGGAGAAACTCCCATTGCTTGAGCTTCGAAGGGTCCCGTCTCAGACTCCATAAAGAAATCCAAGTCCTCACCTGGCACCCAGCCCAGTCTCACTCTACGTCCTAGATTGCTTCCCTAGCCCCTCCTGAGCTTCCTCCCAAGGCCTGTGGGTCCTTGTTTCCTGTCTCCTCAGAAACAGTTTCTTACAGCTCTGGCTTCCAAGCCCCCAGCCCCTCCCTCTGCTCTCCCTGTCCCACCCTGCTGAAGATCCTTGGCTTGCCACCCCCATTCCTAGACTCTGCCCCTGGGAGCTGCAGGCCGCCTCTTCTGGTCCATCTAGTGACAGGTCTCTCCCATGGCCTTTCTGAATGGGGCTGTCCTCAGCTGAACCTCTTGGCCTCAGGCACACACAGATCTGTGCAGGTTAATGTGGGAAGTCAGGGCCAGCACCTTTGGAGCCAGTCTTGAACAGAGTTGGACCGGGAGGTTGATTCCAAACCACACCGTCTAGGGGAATGTGGGAGAGTCAGCCTGCCAATGGGAAGTACGGTGCTGGAAGAAAACTTAAAGAGGCCACTACTGCACAGGTCTCAGGAGGTCAGAGGTCAAGAGTAGCTTCTAGGGAAGACCATAGATGTTTTCACCATCAGAAGAGTCACACCCATTTGTGAAACACCTCTCTGCTCCTCAAGTACTCCCCTGCCACCTGCCAGGGGAGATGCTCCCCCAGGTGGAGGCCGAGGGAAGGGGAGGGGGCCTGTCTCCTCCAGCTCCAAGATAGTCAGTTTGCTGAATGCTGGGGAGACGCTGGTCTGGGCAGTCAGTTTTCTCCTCCCTGCCTCCTGACTTCAGATTGACTAGCTCCACCCTCGCTGGAGCTCACGTGCCTTTGACACTTCGAAGGACTTCCTGTTTTAGCCCTTTTCCCAGCTGTCATTGAGAGGCCAGTACCCCGTATAGTCTCTCTGACTCCAGACTGGAGTCTCTTTCCAGTGTTCAGTCCTTGGCCATTGTGGGGGACTGGGAGTAAATGTGCAGCCTTCGCCAAGGAAGCAGGGGGTGTTCCTGGTGTCGCTGGAGGCTCACTGGCGACTTCTATTCCTCTCAAGGACTATAGGTAGGGCCCCCACAAAGCTTGTGGGATAGATTTGTACCAAGATAATGCTTCTTCTGCCCTCTGCCCGGCCATATTGCCTCTGAGCGCCTAGGAGAGAACAGCCTACCCCAGTATCTTCCATCCTTTCTGCCTGCCCTGCCTTTCTTTATAGCCCTTCTGTGATCACTAATCTGAGTAGTCAGCGCTGCTTTGTGTACTTTTTAAAAATAAATATGGATCAGGTGATTGGCTGCCAGGCACTCAAGTGTCTAGGTCCCCAGCTGGGCAGGTGCCACATACTGGGCCCTGGCCTCCTCCTGTCTGCACATCTTTCACAGCCCCAGCCTTGGGCTGTGACCTTCTGCACCGCCAGCATGAGCAGAAGTGTCTGGGGACGAAGCATTTGTCATCCAACCTGTGTTCTACAGGTGGGACAGTGGGGGTTCAGGGATCTTCACCCAGCCAGTTTTGGGGGCTCAAGAAGGGGATTATCTGGTATTACTGACCACGCTCCTCTTTGCTATTCCTTGATCCTACACTCCAACTTTCCCAGCCTCGCCCTACCTGCCACTGATCCCTCATCCATCCGTTCATTCTCTCACACACTGAGGAGAGATAGCTGTATGCACAGTGGCAGGAGGGCACAGTAACATTGTAGAATAGTCCTTGGGCCCACAGTAAAGAACAGTCAGGGACATAGCTGCTGCCACCCTGGGCAGAGGCGAAGGACTAGAGAGGATCATCAAATGAGGTGTTCCTGAACCACTCCCCAGGGACAAGGTCTGGCAGACTGAGGCATGAGGTCCAGGGTCCAGTCTTTCCCAGGTCCGTGCCCTTAGCTGGGCAGATGAGCCCTCAGCCTGGTTGGCTCCTTCCAGACTTAGCTGGATTGTTACCTCCTCTTGGCAGCTGCCCTGACCCAAGGCTGACCCAAGTCTCTTACCCTGGGTTTCTGTGGTTTCTTGGCCACTCTCCTTTTCTTGAGAGCCTGGCTTTTCTCCCCAGCCCTACAGTTCCTCAAGGATGGGAACCCTGCCCTTTTCATTAGCCTTAAATCTTCTGAGTGCAGATTCCAGGAGAGTCAGCATGCTTTCTTGATAACAGAATCAGAGATGGTAAAGTCAGCATGCTGGGATACAACCATGGAAGGTGGCACCTGAATGTAGTCTTTGAAGATGGGGCCCTTGGGTGGAAAGGCACAGTGAGCGGCAGCCACATGTTCTTCTGCCCGTTGATTCCACTGAAACGTCGGTGCTCGGGCTTGGGGCTGTCTAGCAAGAAGTGGAGGGAAGCCTTTCCCATGTGCTCAAATCCTTCCTGACCCTTGCCAGTTGCCGGGAAGAGTGAGGGGAGACAGAAATGCCACTGGCCTCACTAGCTCCCTCTGCTCCTGCAGATAGAGCCACAAATCCCCTGAACAAGGAGCTGAATTGGGCCAGCATCAACGGTTTCTGCGAGCAGCTCAACGAAGACTTTGAGGGGTAGGTGGCTCCACTTGGCTTACACACTCAGCACAGCACACTGTGTCCCTGTCAGGCAAACTCCAGAACCTGGTCTTGGGCAGGCTAGAAACCCAGTTCCTATTCTAAATGCAGTCACAGTTAACAAGGACAGTTTTTGCTGGAGGCTACATATGTGCCACCCTCTTGAGGAAACCTTCCTGGACCTGTTTTATAAATGAAGAAAGGCTAAGCCGTTTGCTCTTGTCTCTCACCAGGACACTGGCAGTCCTAAGCTTGGTCAAATCTAAATCTAGTATGTGACTGATGATTTATTGGGGGTCTTTAAGAGGGCAGGCTACACCATCCCTAGCAGGCCCTTCATGTAAGAAAGAACTAGAAATGCACATGTGACTGCTCCTAAAAGTGACTCCTTGGTTTGGACATGCCTAGGTTCCCTGGTGTTGCTGGATCACAGCGACTAAGTCACAGTGCACTGCCTCTCTCTAGCAGCCCTTGGTTTGGGGTTCATGGGTATTGGGGCAAACGAGCCCCACCTCTAATTAGTCCTGGGGAAGTCATTTACCACTCTGAGCCCCTCTCTCCTCAGCTGGGGCCTGGCACTGGCAGTACTGCATATGTAGGAGTTACCAGGGTTTCCTGCCACTGAGAAAAGCAAGGAGCGGAGGTGCTTGTGAGCCACCTTGCATGGCCTTAGCACTCAGGCTGTGGCCACCTATTCTTCCCATCCCCTGTGCAGGCCAAGGACGTAGCAGCTTTTGCTTTTGGTGGTGATGAATTTGAACTCGGAGTCTCACTCACCTATGCTAGGCAGGTGCTCTGTCAATAAGCAACATCTCCAGTCCCATGTCATTGCTCTTAAAACCAAAAGGACTAAGTTTATACCTTTTAAAGGCCCTGCCTACACTGGTTGTCTGGCGCTGGCTGTCACCATCCCAGGTCCTGTCTGATCTGGAGAGAGATGGGCCTTTGTGCTTCACAGGGCCAGTAGAGGGTAAAACTACACCAGTCTGGTCCACGCTCTGCTCACCATGGTGATATCCTTGAAGCAAGAATGCCCACTTTACTGTGCTCAGGGGCAGCTTATATAGGGCTCAGGCCACGCCTCAGCTCTCGGGATCTTTCAGCGGCACACTCATCCGAATCCACTCCCCTGCCATCAGGGTCTCTGCTCGGAGCAGCTGCTGGCTGAAACTCAGGGTCTGGTGGCCCGCGGTCCCCAACAGCAGAAGGCTGAAGTGCTGCAGACTGACATGTGACTGTCCCTTTGAGCGAATCAGGTACCATGTCAGTCACGACTCTGTTCCTTCTATCCAGGCCTCCACTTGCCACCCGCTTGCTGGCTCACAAGATCCAGTCCCCGCAGGAGTGGGAGGCCATCCAGGCCTTGACGGTAAGAAAAGATCCTGGGGTTCCATGAGCCTAAGGGAATTGTGACCAGGTGATCCAGGATATAGACCTGGGCCAGCCCTCAGGGTTCCCAGCAGCCACTGGGCTAGCCTCCTGTCACAACCGGGCCTCTAATGGTGGTGGCAGGGATTCTCCACTTCAACTGCCCAGTGGACCCCTCCCCAGGATACATGTTAAATACAGTCAGGGCCCACAGCATGCATGGTTTGGGGTCTGTGTTTGTAAAGTTCCCAGGTTCTCTGCAAGGCTCACCCAGGCCACACAGGATCTGCAGACCCTGGGCAATACCATCCTCTTCAGTGAGAGCAAGGCTCAGGATTGAGATTTCATAGCTATACCAGGAACAAAAGAGGTGGGCCGCTGTCTGTGACTCCCTGCACAGCCCACATACCAGCTACCTTAGAGTAAGCTTGTCTGAGGCCAGGTGAAAATTGCTCTAAGTAACTATACATGTTCCAACTTGTTAGTTTTTGTTTGGGGTTTCTTCCTCAAGTATGCAAGGATCTTGTGATTTCACAGGTTTGGGAAAGGCCAGAGTAGTGCTAAATTGTTTTGTAAAAGAAGAAAAATAGCCAGGCAGTAGTGGCACACACATTTAAGGCCATCACTTGGGAGGCAGAGACAGGTGGATCTTTGTGAGTTCGAGGCCAGCCTGATCTACAGAGTGAGTTCCAGGACAGCCAGGGCTACAGAGTAAAACCCTGTTTCAGAAGAAGAAGAAAAACAGTAAAAAGGCCATGTACAAGTGATACATGGCCCAAGCCATGGAGGAGCCTGTGGTCATCCTGCGGCTTGAGCAGAGCTTATCAGTGGGAGACTTCTTACTCGGTGCTCTAGGGAGTGATGAGCAATTGCAGAGACCTCTGAGCATCTGCACCTGTGCCCTCAAGGGTCCTTCCCTTACTCTGGGCACTGACCAGGTCAGGAACTCCCTCACTCCTCCCTTCCCAGGTTCTGGAAACATGCATGAAGAGCTGCGGCAAGCGGTTTCATGACGAGGTGGGCAAGTTCCGCTTCTTGAATGAACTCATCAAGGTCGTGTCTCCCAAGGTGCGTCCTAGCCAAGGCTTGAAGTGCTGGGTCTGATGGAGGCTGCAGAGAAAGGGTCCCTAGGGCCTTCCCTGTTAGGGACCTGGCTGAGTCAGGACAGCCTGGCTACTGAGGAACCACTCAGTACGCAAGGAGAGCCAATCCCAGGGCATACACATGCTGTCATTGGGTGTGCCCAGCCCAGGTTTCTTAGGTGTTTGACATTTCTCTCTGTCCCCATCACCTAGATGTGGTTTCCTTGAGCCTCAGCATCTGAAGCCACGAACCTGAGTCAGTTATGTTAGCAAATGGGCCACACCCTGGCTACTGGCCTTTGGCCTGAGAAATCCTCTCATAGGTTGAGTGCATATTTGATGCCCAGCCCCCTCGGCCATCCTCTGAACAGAGCTCCGAGTGGGCCGAGCAGCCCCATGTCTCCCAGTAGAGAACTGTGCAGTGAAAGTCTCTTGGTCTAGTTTGCTGCTGGAAATGATCTGTGGGGGCTCCTGGCTGCACATGAGCCCTTCCCTCCACACCTGGAGCCCCAGGCCCCTTGCTGGGGTCACAAGGTTCAGGTCTATGTGCTCTGAGCAGGATTTCCTGCTCTGGGCCTTCAAGATCCACATACCCGCAATGAGGAACCTGAGTCACAGACAGCTGACACAGCCAGTTGTGGTTCAGCTAAGAACTGATCTCAGTTTACACCAGGCTGGGTACAGGGCATTTGACGGTGTTGGCAGCACCTGGGAGGCTTGGGGCTCGAGTGAGTGGGGCTGAGCAGTCTCAGACAGCTCCCCTTCTGTATGTCTCTGAAGTACTTGGGCTCCCGAACGTCAGAGAAGGTGAAAAATAAGATCTTGGAGCTGCTGTACAGCTGGACAGTCAGCCTGCCTGAGGAGGTGAAGATTGCAGAAGCCTACCAGATGCTGAAGAAGCAGGGTGAGCGTACCCCCACTTCAGGGTATCAGGGACCAGAAGCATGCCACACCTGCAGCTCAGGCTCCAGCAGTCTCGGGCTCTGTCAGCAAGGTCATGGGGCTTCCCTTGATGTCTCCAACACGCAACCAGAAACCAGTGGGGCCTCTCTGTGGCTATGCCCAAGGCCAACTTGAATGAAAAAAAAGGTGGTATGGGGTCAAGCTTACCTTCAGAGTGTGTCCTCAAAACATGGGTGCCCAGGAGCCAGGGATGTAGTTCAACTGGTAGAATGCTTGCCTAGCATATATGAAGCTCTGGGTTCAATCCGCAGCACCAAATACTCCAGGTGCGCTGGTGCACAGCTATTATCCCAGCACTTAGGAAGCGGGGCAGGAGGACCCTAGGTTCAAAGGCCACCCTGGCTAGTGAGGTTGGAAGGATTACATGATAGCCTTTCACAAAAAGTATGTATAGGGCTGGGAGATAGTTCAGCAGTTAAGAGCACTTGCTGCTCTTCCAGAGGACCCGAGTTCAGTTTCCTGTATTCATTCCTAAAGTGGCTCACAAGCACTTGTAACTCCAGCCCTAAGGGAGTTGACGCTTTTGTACTCCACATGCCTATACCCACATGGAGACACAGACATCGATCACATCACACATAATTAAAAATAAATCTTTGAAGGAACTGTTATTTAAATTATATTTGTATTAATTACATATATATTAATATATATTGGACCCAAACCATCTCTGATGGCGTTCACTGTGCAGGTCAGAAGTAGTCCCATTGCCAGGTGGTGGTGGTGCACGCCTTTAATCCAGCACTCAGATGGCAGAGGAAGGTGGACCTCTTTGAGTTCAAGGCCTGCCTAGCCTACAGAGCAAGTTACATGGAGGGCTACAGGGCCACACAGAGAAACCTTGTCTTGAAAAAGAAAACCAAAAATAAAAAAAAATTTAAAAAGGTAGTCCTGTCCATTAAAGTCCAGAGCCAGTGAGCCAATGAAAGATTAACCTCCCTTCTGTAAGCCCCTGGAGCCACAAATGGCCAGGCCCCTCCCCCAAGGACCTCTAACTGCCCTCACTACTGGACCCTGTCCCCACCCTACAGAGTACAAAGCCCAAACTCTGAACACTAAACCCCACCAATCTCCATCCTGGAAAGCTCCACCCTGCAAAGTTCCACCTGCTTCCCAAGAAACTCTATATAAGTCCTGTATCCTGTTCAGTTTGCTGCTGTTTCTCGCCTGAGCAGAGGCAGCCACCCTCCTGGTTCTTTCCCTCCCAATAAATCTCTTGTGTGAGGTTTGTTGTTCCATGTGACTTTGTTATATTCCTTGGCTCCTGGCTGCCAGGATACCTTTCCATCCAAGCTGTAATGCTTACATTTGGTGCCGTGACTCAAATAGACTCCCTTTGTTACACCTTTGACCTAGCCACCCTATTCTCATATCCCCCTGGTCCTAACACCTACTGACAGCCTTCCTAACCCTGTCTTCCCCAGGCATTGTGAAGTCTGACCCCAAGCTTCCAGAGGATGCCATCTTTCCCGTTCCCCCTCCACGGCCCAAGAATGTGATCTTTGAAGATGAGGAGAAGTCCAAGGTAAGGCAGAGTGGCAGCCTGCATGCCAAGGCTTCTGCCCTCTAGAGTAGAGGCTCATGCCAGATGTGATCCCTGTGGAGGTGACTGTGGGAGGAAGCAGCACTTAGTGCCTGCTGAATACACTGACCCATGCAAGCATCTGCATTCAGTAAGCACAGTTTATGATCCAGGGTTGGTTGAGGAGCTGCAATGCTTTCTGTCTTTCTATACCAGATGACTAGCTTTTAGCTAAAGAAGCATTTGTTTGGAGGGGAGAGCAATAAGGATTTCAGCCCTTCCCTACCCAGCCCCAAGGCTACCACTGTGGTTTCTGGTGTGTCTGCCTGGAGGTTTCCAAAGCCACAGTGCTCTAGGGAGGGCCGTGTGCTGAGGACATCCTTCAGTGCTCTTTGGGAGTGTGTGCAGTATCTCGCTTATCTGAATGGACACCCATCAGATGTCAATCAGTTTTCACCATTTTACCCAGAGCTTTAGTATCTTGCCCGGGTCCCACATACAGTCACTGAAGAGTCAGGTTGGGGTTGTAGATTCTGGCTCGGTACTGTCCTCAGTCACTTGTTTGTCTCTGCAGATGCTGGCTCGCCTGCTGAAGAGCTCACACCCTGAGGACCTCCGGGCTGCCAACAAGCTTATTAAGGAGATGGTGCAGGAGGTGATAGCTGGCCTGGGGTACCAGGGAAGAAGGGATGGGTGTGGAGCTAGGCCACCAAGCAGGAGGAGCTGTGTATGTGTGTACATATAAGGCCCCATAGTGGTCCAGCAGGACAGTTGCCACAGCAAAGAACCATCAGGTGCTAAGAGGCTGATGTTTAGTGGGAAGAACTGCCCAGTAGTCTGTGTGAACCTGCTATGCATGAGCTCCTGGGGTCTAGTATTTGTTAGTAATGAGGCCAAGAATTGGTGCCATGCACCTGTATATAGTCCTGGAACTCCAGAGGCTGAGGCAGGAGGATCGTGAGGTTGAGGCTAATCTGGGCCATGTAGCAAGACCCTGCTTCAGAAAAAAAAGAAAAAGAAATTTGAGAGCCAGCAAGATGGCTCAGTAGGTATAGGTATCTGCCGTCAACCTGAGCTGGATACCTGAGGATACACATGGTGCAAAGAAAGAAGCAACTCCCACAAGTTATCCTTACTTCCATGTGCACATTAGGGCACATGTACTCCCACATATACACACATAAGTAAGTAAATGCACACATTTGAAGAAGTACTTTGGGAACATACTGGGCCTATAGCTTAGTGGTAGAACCCTTTTCTGATTTGCATGAGGTCCTGGTGTCCATCCTTAGCATATACCCCCAAACAAATTGAATCATAAAGTATTTGTTAAATATATATGTAAATATGTATGTATGTATATAGATGTGCATACACAGAGCGAAACACAGATGTTAATATGATTAATGTGTAAATTAATACATTTTGGAAGTGGACACTGAAACTTAATAAGGCCATATCATCCAAAAAGATGTTCAAGACTGGGTGTGCTGGTGCACACCTTTAATCCTAGCACTTAGGGGGGCAGAGGCAGGTGGATTTCTGTGAGTTCAAGGTCTATATAGTTCCAAGACAGTCAGGGCTATGTATAGAGAGCTGAGACTCTCAAAACAGAAACAAAAAATTTAAAAAGTATTCAGGATGGTCAAGGTGACTCACACCTCTAGTCCCAATACTGGGAAGGTCAAGACAAGAAGATAGCCTTGACTTGAATTCCAGGCCAGCCTGATCTACAGAATGGAACTTTGTCCCAAACCAAACTAAAGATTTCAGATTAGCACTTAGTAGCACAACCAGAAGAGGTCTAATGTAACACAGCTCTCTAGGCTAAGTATTGGGAGCTGGGAAATAAAGGCTCAAGGCCTCAAGGCAGATACCTCTGAGGCAAAGACAGCCCATCGTGTACCTAAGGTGACTACTTCCCTGTGTATCTAGATCATCGGGTGATGTTTTTTTCTATGAAAATGTAGACTTCAAGCCAGGCATAGTAAGTAGCAAAGGCCTTTAATCCCAGCACTCAGGAGGCAAAGGCAGTCAGATCTCTGTGAGTTTGGGGCCAGCCTGGTCTACAGAGCGAGTTCTAGGGCTGTTACACAGAGAAACCCTGTCTCAAAAAAACAAAAACAAAAAAGAAAATGCAGACTTCTACTCAAGTCTCCCAGATCACTAATGATAGCAGCATAGAAATTTTCCAGGTGTTTTAAAAGTGTGTTCCTCACAGAAACTGCTAGTTCACGCTTCCTCGGAGGCACGATTTAGTCATGCAAGTTAGTCAGGCTAAGCCTGGGCCCCAGATTGACTGTCAGGGGCTTCTCTTTGGTCCCCTGCAGCAGGAGAGGGTGTGTCACGGGCCTGGATGGCTTATGTTCAGGTTGTGATAAAGGGGCAGGCCATGTGAGACTGCCCTGAATGTACTCACCCCCTGCAGTGGAGAGACGTAGATGGGCTGGAGAGAGTGAGGTGGCCTCCTACAGCTGCCTTCAAAGGCTGTGTGTCCTCCACACTCACCAGGCACCTACAGACACAAGGAAGGACACCGTTCTTGTTTGTAGGTTGTGAGTGCTGACCAGGACCCTTCGCTTTCACTGTCAAGTGTGGGAATGTGGTCTTTAAGAGACAAACATAGGGAGGGCAGGAACAGCCCAGGACCACAGGCATGAGTCTGGAAACTGTTGAGGTGATCTAGGGCCACCCCTGGATTGGAGACTCTGGCAGAAGAGTAGGAAGTGGCACAATAGCGGTAGGACTGCTTCTTGGACAGGTCTTAGCAGGACTTGGCCACACAGAGCTGAAATCCTGCCCATCCAGCTCTCCTCCCGCACTCACGTCCCATATCCAGGGCCAGTGGCAGGCCTGAAACAGCCTCTGACCATTTGCTGCTCCACAGGACCAGAAGCGGATGGAGAAGATCTCAAAGCGGGTGAATGCCATTGAGGAGGTCAACAACAATGTGAAGCTGCTGACCGAAATGGTGATGAGCCACAGCCAGGGTGCCGCATCCAGCAGCAGTGAGGACCTCATGAAGGTGGGCCTGCTCCAGCCCCCTCCCAACCTGCTCCCGAGCCCCCTGAGTACCCTCATCCACTCACCCTGTTTCCCCAGGAACTGTATCAGCGCTGTGAGCGCATGCGGCCCACACTCTTCCGATTGGCCAGTGACACAGAAGACAATGATGAGGCCTTAGGTGAGTCCCCAGGTCCCTGAGATCAGGTCCAGCCCTGACCCTTTACCTCCCACTTCAGGCCCTGCCAGACACCCGCAGTTGGAAAGAGCCACCACGAGGGGGCACCCTTTCTCTAGCACTGACTTGAAAAGGCCGCAGACAGCAGAGACTGCTCTTGCAGACTCCATGAACAAGGTCCTGAGCAGGCATCTCATCTCCTGCCCAGGAGGGGGAGCTCTCACCATTTCCCAGCTGGGGTTCAACAAACAAAATGCTCAGGACTCAGCACCAGTGTGGCAGCTCATCCCCCCCTCGGCCTCTTAGGCCCTCTGTTACCTTGCTGTTTCACTCTCCTCCCTGCCTGACTGTCCCCTGCACATTCTGGGTACATTTCCACCTACAAGCCTCAACACCAGCTCCGCTCTCTGGACCCCATAGGTGCAGTGGATTGCATGACTCTTCCCCCTCACATACCCTTTGGGGTGGATGTGGGAGGCCCGACCATTTCTTCAGCCTGACCTCTCCCCTCCATTCCTATTCCAGCTGAGATCCTGCAGGCTAACGACAATCTCACCCAGGTGATCAACCTGTACAAGCAGCTGGTCAGGGGTGAGGAGGTCAATGGCGATGCCACAGCCAGCTCCATTCCTGGTGAGAAGAGAGGAGGAGTGCTGCGGGGGGGCCCAGAGTGCAGGGTGGCATGACCTTTAGTGTGACTCTGGCCCCTTAAGACCATGAAGGTCCCAAGAAGGGAGCTGAGGCATTCTGTGGCAAGCCTAAAGCTGTTGGGGAAGGAAGCCCAAAGTTGTCATGGAGCAGAAGGAAGGTTTTCTTTGATATACCCGGTGACAGCTGTTTGGAGCTGAATCATACCCTAGGCCTGATTGTAGAAAAGGAAAGAGCTTTAGGCATAGACATGCAGACCACTCAGAAAATGGCAGCGTGGTATATGAGGGTGGGGCACAGGAGAGGCTAGTGGTGAGTGGCCCTTGGAGGGTGGGAGGACCTTCCAGAGGCAGTCAAGCACGAGTGGAGCCTTTGGGTATGAGAGCAGCAGTGATCTAAGGCTGTGTGTGCCAGAGTCTCGGCTGCCTTAGTTGGTATCACTGCATTCACACTGATGCCGCATTTCTGGCACATCCCTGACCTTCAGCTAAGCTGATTGCATTCTAAGCACAAGTGCCATCTGCTAAAGAAAGGGCTTGGCAGGCCATTTGAACGGGGCTGGAGTGGCCACAAGGGCCCAGGAGGCCTGTGTAAGGAGTAGAGAATGAAGACAGCTGTCCCCATTCCTGCTGTGCTGAGTGGCCCCCAGGACTTGCCCAGCTCTCCTTTCCACTCAGGGAGTACCTCAGCCCTGCTGGACCTCTCAGGCCTGGACCTCCCTCCCTCGGGCACCACATACCCAGCCATGCCCACCCACCCTGGCAACCAGAGCAGTCCAGAGCAGCCCAGTGCCTCAGTGTCCCTGCTTGATGATGAACTCATGTCTCTGGGTAAGGAAGAGGGCGGTGCAGAAGCAGCCTGTGGGCACCAGCTCTGCTCTCCACTGGGAGGCTGGTGGAGGCCATGGGGCAATCAATGTGCCTTCGCTGTACTGGGTAAAGCCGAGGCTCACGGAGACTAAGAACAAGGTCAGCCTGGCAGAAGGCAAGGCTGGCCAGTTCTGCCTGCCTGGCAGAGGAGGGTGATTTCTGAGTGGAGCTGTCCTGGGGAAGGATCAGCAGGTTCTCCAGACAGGAAGGACAGGATTTAGTAAGCTCCACTCCTAGTGAAGAACTAGAAGTATAAGCAGTGTACACTGTTTCTTTAGGCCTTTTGGTTGGTTGGTTGGAGGTTTTTTTGTTTGCTTTTGTGGGGGTTTTTTTTGAGACATAGTTTCTCTGTAGCCCTGGCTGTCCTAGAGCTCACTCTGTAGACCAGGCTGGCCTCCAACTCAGAGATCTGCCTGCCTCTGCCTCCCGAGTGCTGGGGTTAAAGGCATGTGTCACCACACACCCTTCTCTGTGGTCTTAAAGGAATGCCACAGGGAAGACCTGACAGTTGCTGGAGATGGCTTGCTAAAAATACAGGGCAAGCATGGCTGAGGTGTTCAGGATAGACAGGGCTGATACTGGCTTTCCTGCCAGCCAAGGGATAGTCCCCAGTGCCCTCCAGCACCAGTTAGTTGGCCTTGTTGACTTATGACAGAGACTTCAGAGTCTACCTGATTTGCCATGCCATTGCCCACGTGGACACGGGCTCTCACAGGGTAGCAATGGACACGGGCTCTCCCAGGATAGCACTTGCCCACAGATGGTCTCCTGGATCTGTGAGCTCAGAGACTCTTGCCCTCCTCACTACCTCAGCTCCCGCTCCTAGCTTCTGAGGGACAGAGGTTAAATTTCCAACTTCTGCCCATAAGCTGGCTTCTGTGAGGCCTTGCCAGGAAGAGAGGAAGCAAGTGTGGGTTGCAAGATGGCTGTTGGGACAATGGTTTCTATTTTTGCTCTGCCACGGGTTCCCTCTGAAAGCGTGGGTTTTACTCCTGAGCCTCTAAGAAAGGGAGGGATCAGACATTGTTAGTCTTTAGCTCGCCAGTCCAACCCCCTGTCTTGCTTTCTCCACAGGCCTAAGTGACCCCACTCCACCTTCAGGCCCCAGCTCAGATAGTGTGGGATGGAACAGCTTCCAGGTAAGAATGCTGAAGCTGGCTCAGCCTGTGACACACCCAGGGGTAGAGGGCTGGAGCCAGTAGCCTGAGGGGTGACAAACAGCCAGGTGGGTACCAGGCAAGGCTCCCTGGGGCAGGGCAGTTCCACCCTAGGGAAGAGCCCAGCAGTCCCTTCTAACCTCCAACAGAGGTGCCTGGGCCTCAGTCTCTGGTCCCTGACAAGACCACAGCCCAGCCTTCAAGGTTAAGCTGGGGGCTCTTCTTCCCTTCAAGGTGACTCAGGGTCACACTGTGGGGGTTCCACAGGGTGGAGCTCCAGCCAGGCCCAGTGGTCTATTGTCCTCTCTGCTGCAGCTTTCTCAACTGTCACCTGCAGGGAGGGGAGGGCATCAGGGCCCAGGTGGTAACTGAGACACTTGAGAGGGTCTTACCCTGTCTCCTTCTCCCCCAGTCATCAGATGGCGTGGAGCCCTCAGTCCCTCCTCCATCCCAGGCCCCCAGCATGGACTATCGACCTCCGGTACAGGCACCCCCACCAACAAGCAGCGGCCTGGACGACCTGGACCTCTTGGGGAAAACCCTCCTGCAACAGGCACTGCCCCCAGAAGCCCAGCAAGTGCGGTGGTGAGGGCTGCTATTGCCAGGGCTCTCCCTCTCCCCACAAGCCAGCAGGGAATCATCCATCACCCTAGTTCCTGGGATCCCAGCATGTTGGATCACCCACTGTGACAAGGGTTTCATGCCACAGAGTTGATGAGAATGGGGCATTGTGCCTACCAACATACCCCCTAGAGAAAGATAAAAGGGGGGTCAGTCAGCATGAGAGGATGGGGAGGCAAAGGTGCTCTCACTGCAGGTGAGGGTGCCCAAGGTGAGAGACACTGACCTGCAGCCACAGAGCTACAGCTCAGTCTTCCAGGGCCCCTACCAAGAGCACCAGAAAGTCACTTGATAATGTACTATTCCCATTAAGGGAGAAGCAGCAGCCAGCCCCCCGGCTCACCCTCCGCGACCTGCAGAGTAAGAGCAACTGCAGCTCACCCAGTCTAGGAACCACCAGCCTTCTCCACAACACATCCCCGGAGCCCCCTGGGCCTCCACCACAGCCAGCACCCACCGAGCTCTCTTTAGCCAACATCACTGTGCCCCTGGAGTCCATCAAACCCAGTGAGTGGGGATAGGTGGGGCGGGAGGGCCGGGCCAGGTCAGCTCTTGTCCCCAGGGCTTGGCACTGCTGGCTTGTCCAACCCCTGTACTAGGTCTCCCCTTCCTAGAGTGATGCAAGGCTGCTTTCTAATCTCTGGATCACAGAGGAGAGGACTCCTTAGAGTTGAACCCTGACTCTTCCTTCCTAAAGAAGGCAGGGGCCAGAACTAGAAGGTTCCTATAAGATTATAAAACTGAACCTCAAAGAAACATCCAGGCCTAAGCCCCAGGCATTTCTCACCCAGGAGCAGGTGGTAGCACTGGCTGATACTTGGCCTGAGTTGACAACTAGCCAGGCTGCCTTGGCATTCTCAGAAGCTGTGACCAAGGGCATCACACCTTCCCTATCCTCCTTACCAGTAGAACTGACTCGGAGCCCAAAGAGTGTATGACCCAGACTTTAACAGGAGCTCTTGACCCCAGCCTGGGAGGGAACCTTGCTGTGACTTGACTTGGCTCCAGGGTGGGCATCCTGTCTCCATTATCTGATCCCAGTGCTCCTTCACCTCCAGTGGAGGCCAAACCCTGGGTGGGGTCAGATAGGCTCCACCCATTCATCACCCTCCAACCTTTCTCCCAACAGGCAGCATCTTGCCAGTGACCGTTTATGACCAGCATGGCTTCCGCGTCCTCTTCCACTTTGCTCGGGACCCCCTGCCAGGACGCTCTGATGTGCTGGTGGTGGTGGTCTCCATGCTGAGCACCGCTCCCCAGCCCATCCGCAACATTGTTTTCCAGTCAGCTGTCCCTAAGGTGACAGGGCAGACCAGGCAGGCCTTCCTCCCTCAAGGCAGGGTGACTTGAGACTTGGTGGGCAGCCAGCTGGCTGGGCATGGTGGGGGACAGGATCTCCCTCACTGGGGAGCTGGGGGAAGGGCGGTAGGAAGCCAGAGGGGAGATCCCTGAGACCCTGGGAGGGGAGCTGGTTCCTCAGCAGTGGCGTCCTGACCAGCTGTACACTTCCTGCCCCCAGATCATGAAGGTGAGGCTGCAGCCACCTTCCGGCACAGAGCTGCCAGCATTTAACCCCATCGTCCACCCCTCAGCCATCACCCAGGTCCTGCTCCTTGCTAACCCCCAGAAGGTGAGGGCCCAGCTATGATAGGGCAGTGCCCCAGGGTGGTACTGACCTCTTTTTCCTGTTCTAACCCCTATACTTCTGCCATTTGTGCCCCAGGAGAAGGTTCGCCTTCGCTACAAGCTCATCTTCACCATGGGCGACCAGACCTACAATGAGATGGGCGATGTGGATCAGTTCCCCCCACCAGAAACCTGGGGGAGCCTCTAGGACAGGGGGCCTGGAGAGAGGAGAGGCAGCAGGACCTATTCCTGTTCAGCCTGGTACTTCTCTCCTTCCTGTGGCCCCCAGTGACTCTTCCTTCTCCCTAGGCCTCTTCTCCTGCTGAGCCCAGCCCGACAGGAGGCTGGGCCTGGGCTTGCCATAGCTGCTGGGACCCCCATCACCAGTGGGAGACTGAGACAGGGAGGGTCTCTGTGCCCTGGAAGGACTCTTGGGAGTGAGGGAAGAAGCATGGCCGTTAGGCCCAGCCCTGACCCCAGCCTGAGGTGGGGTCTTCCCCACGTGTCTTTTATGCCTTATGGAAAGGCCCAGCCATAACTTGGAGGCCATGCTGGAGCTGGGACCAGCCCAGGCTGCCTCTGTGGGAACCCAGTGACTGGGGGTGTTGCCCATGCCCTAGCTGTTTGCACTCGGTGTGTGGTTTGGCTCTTTGCTTTTCTTTTGGAACGGCCATGTGGTCACAGAGCTGAAGGAGCTCCACTCAGCTCCTCCTCTGGAGGCCTCCTTTTGCTCTCAGGCCTCCTATGGGGCAAAGGCAACATAAAAGGAAAGCCAGAGGACATGTCCCCCTGGAGGGCCATGGAGCTCCCAGAGTTCCATGCTTCATTTATCAGTGCTGGGGTCTCCTGTGAGCACCTCATATCTGCCCACCCATCTGTGGTCAAAAGTAGGGTCAGTGTGGGTGACAGTGGGAGTATTTATGAATAAAATGACCTTTTCCTGGAGTAGCTGTTCTTGTCACCCCTGTGAGATTGAGGGAGGCAGGGAAGGTCCAGGAGTTGGGGGCCTAAGGACTGCCCTATAGTCTTGTCCCCATCTCGCACCCATCCTAGCCCCTCAGCTCTGCGCCAGAAGAGGCCCTGCTGGGGGCCTGTGGTTGCCGAGTTGCTCAGGAAGCTTTGGTCTGTGGTGACCCAGAGCCATCCCGGCTGGAAATGAGGAGGCCACTAGGAGGTTCAATTGCTGCAGAAGCTGCAGGGAAGCCCTGGCTGCTCACTTCCTCCTGCTGCAGATTCTCTTGCTAGGCTCTTGCAGCCCCAGGTGCTGCTCTGGGAAGCAGGCCCCCAACAACAGATGCATTCGGCCTACCCCAGGAGCCCCGCACTACACCCACTCCCAGCTGTCCTCACATCTCCTGGCGTGATAAAGGGCTGTACCCAAGCAGGGTGCTGAAGCCACATGGCTGGGAGAATCTGCCAGTGGGTTGCAGTGAGGAGCTGACGTAGAGCCCCAGAAACTGCAGGAAGAGAGCCCCTGCACAGTGCAGGCGGCCCACTCTCCTGTGAGCAGCTGATTGTTGCAGACTCCAGGAAGTCCCACATCTGAGAAAACACTTTCGCTTTGTCTCATCTGCCAGTTCCTAATCTGAAGTTGTCTACTAAAACCCTTTCCGTAGATCTAATGAAGATCTTCTGCATATGACACAGCTCCCTGAGTCCCATGGGAGGAACTCCTGGCAGGCCCACACTGCACATACTCATTGAAGGCATCTCGGGGTGGATCGTACAGCAAAATGACAGGAGGCAACAGCCCCTCTGAGCCTCTTCCAACCAGACTCCACTGCGTGACTCAGCTGATGTCCTGTCCTAGCACCTGTCCTTTCTGCAAAGGGCCTCAGAGTCTTGTCCATTATAGTCTTGTTAGATGACCTCTGGATGGGTGAGGGTTAGCATGAGGTCATAGGACCGTGAATTGGTGTGCTGGTTCCAAAGTCACTCACTGGCTTGTTCTCCCTTTCTAGGTTCCTTGTGTAAAAGGGTCACAAGGTAGATGCCCAGAGAGCCCAGGCTGTCGTAGGGGTAGCCCTTCAATTTCCTGGCCCCATGCTACCTCTGACCTTGGCCTAGTTGTGTAGTGCACAGCTCTTGAGCAGTCCCATGCCTGATACGGCCTATCAAAATCTGGTAGGAACTGGAGAGACTGAAGCCCAGCACAGCATTCAGGGAGTGGGGGACAAGGGGCACCCCTGGAGGTCTGCATCTGTCTTAGCATGGGGACCCTGGGAAGCATCTTCTCTGTCTCTTACAAGATGAACTCCATCACCACACCAAGCCAGCGGGACTTCCCAGACCTCAAAGCCACACTTCCACTTATGGGACACTAGCCAGAGCCAGCAGTTAATTCTTTAGTAACCACAATGCAGGCTGCTTATCTTTTAGCAGAAGCCAAGAGTGATGGAGAGGCCTCTGTTGCCCTAGGGCACCCTCTGTGGCCTCTACTCCCAGGGCAGGCGGAGGAGCCATCTACCCTGGCATGCTGCTGGGCCTGATGCCTATAGCCTCCCCTTCCCCCTGCCTTGAGTCCTCAGAGCTGCCCTGTGAGCCTAAGACTACCAGCAGAGGAGGAGGTGCAAGACTGCAGATTGTTCTGGCCACCTGGGCCTGCTCTCCAGCTTTGTCACCTGGTCTACTTTGCTCCCAGCTGCGGCCAAAAGCACACATTGCTCCAGGGCTAGCAGTGGCAGGTGAAGTCCTGCTTCAGCCCCACCCCAGGGTTCCTGGAAAGGCTTTTCGACCTGTGGAAGTGGGAGTGGGCAAGGGCATTATCAGAGCCCCAGGAAATATACCTGTGCTGGCTGCTGTGGGCAGAAGCCTCTACTTGGAGGCTTTCTAGTATTGCCACAATCAAGCCATGTGGCAAAGTGTCTCAGCTGGTAGGATGAAGCCAACAGCCTCTACCCCAGCCTGCCTACTGGCTACCCTGACCACATCCGCTCAAGTCTCACTAGCATATGCCAGCCAGACTGTCACAGGGATGGCAGACAAATCTATGTGGAGGCTGGTCGGTCCTTCAGTAGCCACACTGAAGGCAGGAGCAAAGGCCTGAGGGAGTTTCCAGACAATGCCATGTTTGCAGCAGAAAGGCTCCTAGGCCTTAGGTCTGTCTTCTGACCCGCCCTTCACCACACAGCCAACTGGTGTGCACATCTGCTCGAAGAGCCTGGGTCTGCATGGCTGCCAAACAGAGGCAAAGACAGCACCTTTAGGGGAGGATATGAGCTCTACTGTCTTAAGGCAGCTGGACATATTTCAAGAGCGACTGAGGCAAGGATGATGGTCAAGGCTCCTGTCACTGCTGACTTTCGGTGGTTGAATAATGACTAACAGAGGTAGTGCCAGGCACTTTTCTGAGAATTTTACTTGCTTAATTCTTGTAATCCTATTAAGCTTCTGCTGTTTGTGGCTGAGGGGTGAGCTGTCTTATCCATTCAGTTAGTGTGCTGCTGAGAGACATTCCCCCAAATGTCTCTCATGGCTGTTCTTTGGGGATGCAGGTAATCACTGCATCTTATTTCCTCCAAGTCAGTCATGACACCGTACTGCTGAGCTTCTGCGCCCCAGAGGGCTCAGCCGTGAGCTGGACAAGACCACACTGCGTGGCTCTCCACTTGAGTCAACAGGCCCATAGTTTAGGGAGGGGTTAGCTGGTGACCTCTGAAGTACTTCTGTACCGGTCTAAAGTCTGTGGTCCTTTTCAGTGGCTGCTGTCAGCCTATACCTGTAATACCTGCTAATGGGGAGATAAGAGCATTGCAAGTTCAAGACCAACCGGGCAGCTTAGCAAGACTTTCTCCCAAAATAAAAAGAAGGGCTGGCAAAGTGGCTCCGTGGGTAAAGGTACCTGCCATGAAGCATGAGGACCCAAGTTCGACCCCTGGGACCAACATGGTGGAAGAAGAGAAGTGACCTCTGACCTCCCCATGAGAGTAATGTCTGCACACATGTGCACACACACAGACAATAAATTAAAAAATGTGGTTAAGGGAGCTGAGGTAAAGGTTGCTCTTCCAAAGAACCAGGTTCAATTCCCAGCATCCACATGGTGGCTCACAATGATCTGTAATTCCAGTTCCAGGGGATCCAACACCCTTTTCTGGCCTCCACAGGCACTGCACAGTCATGACACATAGACATACATGCAGGAAAAATACATGTACACATAAGATGAAATTTAAATTTTTTTTTAATTTGCTGGGCAGTGGTGGCACATGCCTTTAACCCCAGCACTCAGGAGGTAGAGGCAGGTGTATCTCTGAGCGTTTGAGGTCAACCTGGTCTACAGAGGAGTTCTGGAACAGCCAGGGCTATAAAAGAGAAACCCTGACTTGAAAAACAAAACAAAAATAAATTTAAAAAATTTTTTTAAGTAAAAAGAGATCTGAGGCTGGGACTCAGTGGTGGACCCCTTGCCAAGCAGCACAAAGCCTTGGGTTTGATCCCTAGTACAAAACCACAAAGCCAAAATACTGAGCCAGGGGGTGATAGCACAGGCCTTTAATCCCAGCACTCGGTAGACAGGCAGGTGGATCTCTGTGAGTTCAAGGCCAGCCTGGTCTACAAAGCAAGTTCCAGGACAGACTCCAAAGCTACACAGAGAAATCTTGTTTTGAAAAAATAAAAACCACAAAAACCAAAATACCCACCCCCATGAAAGAGAAGCCAGCCCTGCCCATGATCCTGGCATTTACTAATCGAAACTTTCTGATTACAACACCCTTTGAAGGACTAGCCTATGGTCCAACCTCTGGGGCTTCCAACCATCTGTGATTCAACAAGTGTGACACAGGAGGGCTTCATTACAAGGTGACCCAGCCAAGAAGCACAACTGTACATCTGGCTGGACCCAGAAGGGCCCTGGGTCTGGCTGCAGGGAAATTAGAGCTGGGGACTGGGGGCTGGGCAAGAGCTTTAGTGGCTAGATACTCTGGTCATCTCTTAAAAA
>LOJH01020405.1:0-14204 GCA_001685095.1 Ellobius talpinus
ATATAATGGGCCAGGCAGTGTTTAAATGAATACAATTTGTGTGTTGTTATTTTGCGTGTAAAGCTAACCGTGTGGGAGCGGGGCGGGACAAAAAGCAGGCCCTCTCCCTTATCACAACACCAAGCCTTGGAAGGAGCAGATGCGATGTTCCATTTAGTGCTGACCATTCTGCAGCCTCATAGTCTCTGCACCATGACTGGTTGCGGGTCTCTGTACTAATCACCATCCATTGCAAAAAGAAGATTCCCAGATGAGGCTTGAGAGATGCACTAATCTGTGGTTATAAAGATAGGTTGTTAGGAGTTTGCTTAATAATATGCTCATTTAGCAGAGTAATCGTAGTACGTTCTCTCCTTAGGACCTTAGACTTAGGACCTGTCTAATCACAGGTTCTTGGCCCCAATAATGGTGCCATGTATGAGTCTGGAGTATTTGTGTGTAGTCTTTGGTTTTGTTTAGAACTGGGAAATGGCATTTATCTTTTGTTCTCACTCAGATAATATTTTCAAACTGTTCAGTGCACTGGGAAATAAACTTAAGTATGTCCGCATGCACCCATGCTTGCTTGTAAACAAATATTGGAAGTTAAGAGGCTGTCTGCATTTTTCCTTTCCACTTCAACAATCCTTAGTGATATGTTCTAAGCCTTAAATGTTGGGGCAGCTATGGAAGGTGTTACTCACCTCTGGAACCCCTTCAGGTACACATTAGAGACAACTGCTTATTTTCCTCCTGAACATTACAATTTACCTAAAAACTAAAGAACAATCAAAGAACTGAAGTTGTTCTCATAACCCTTGTACAGATCGCATTGCCAGTCCTCTGGTGAAGGGGGACAGAACTGAATTCTCCATATACTTGTGCTTTAGAAAACAGTGTATCACCATGTATCTGGTGTTCAGCACAAAAACACTGTGCATGCAAATTCCTCCCTTGTTTGGGGAGTCATACATTGGCATAAAATATCAAACTAAAAAAATAATGATATTTACAAGTATTCTGGAATCCTCTCTCTTTGCTAAGTTGGATGAAGAAGGAGACAGGGTCAGAAATTCTTGAAATCTCAATATTCTGAAGATACTGTTTTAAGAAGTAGGGAAATGATATCTTTCCAAATTCTCATGTTGTTACCTAAGGAATATTGAGCGCTAGAGCTTGAATATATTGTTTGCCTATCAGGATGTCACATAATTTGGAAGAGGACTTCATGGGATTGTCACAAAACAATGAAAACTATGACTTCACATGAGCTTCCCCAGTAAAATCGTCACTAGGTCTCAAGCTTCGGGGAGTCATTTTAGAACTTTGGAGGAAAAGCAGGAAATGGAAGAGGATGTCACAGGTACCACACACATGGAGATGCGCTGTGAAAGGAGCTGGCGACCCGTTTGCTTTGTATGTGTCTCATGAGTCCGTGCATCCAGAGAGAGGAGAGAAGCTTCTAAATATATCGTTCAAATGATTGGAGGGAAAGTTAGCTATTGAAGTTCAGATCCAAGTGTCGAGTGCTATGAAAACTATAGATGAATTTCTTTGTATAAAAATACGTCTCAAATGTCTCTGCCAAGCAATGTCTTCCCACCCACCATGTGTCTCTTCAGCTCCCACACCAGCTTCGAGAATGTCAGGGAAATTTTATTTCAAACTGTCTGTCTGAGTAATAAGTTTTCTGCTGAAGGCAGTATCATAATGAACTCTTGCTACAAAGGGTAAGAAGGATCAGAAAACCTTTGAAGGGTTATGGGAGTGACATGTTTGCTTCCATACTTGGCTAATGGCAGAGAGACCTTACTCCTAACAATACAGGAAGAGAGGACAGACTCTTACTGAGTAGGAAACTAGAATATAGAATAGATTTGGCCATGTTAGAGGCGTAGTTATTTAATAGCGTAATAGTGGCATTTAGCGAGTCTTTCCAAAGTATGGGCACTGAAAATAAGAAGTATACAATGAACTCATGAGTCTGAGGTTGGGGATTTGTGTTAGTGTCAGCTTGATGGTTCTTCTTTTCTCAGCTAGAATCCCTCTGCAAATGATTGCTACTGGGAAACTGAGTGACAGACTCTGCTCTTCATGTTTGTCACCCACCAGCAAACCAGCCCAGGTGCTTACGGCAGTGGCAGAGATGTACCACCAAGGAAGCTCAATATGTACACCTCCTTCAAGCCTTCGCTTGAGTCTTCGTGGGTATCCCATCAGACACTGAAAGTCTACGGTTGAGGGCACAGCCGAGGGGCAGGCTCCCTGGGATGGAACAGTAAGTGTTGCTGCTAAGTGCCTTGGCAGAGGAGTGCTAACAGGGAAGGGATCATTGTGCTAGCTAGCTTTCCTTTACTACAAATAAAGGTTACCTTAGAAAACTGACTTAGAGAGAAAATGGCTGTTTTATCTCGCAGTGATAGGGTTTCCAGTTGGTGATGGGACCCTGCTTCACTGAGCCTATGCTGAGGCAGCATATCAAGGTGGTAGCATGTGGTGGAGTCAGCCTCATGATGAGGCAGGGAACAAGAGGACAAAATGGGGGGCTTGGCTCTCATTATTCTCTTAGAGGGCCCCCCATAGACATGCCACTAGGCCCTACCTCATAACAGTTCCACCCTCTCTCTATAGCAACACCCTGGAGATAAAGAACATGGACCTTTGGGAGACATTTGGGATCCAGACTGTGATAGAAATCATGGCCATCTCTTGAAAGTTATTCTAGGCTTTTATTGATTTATCATTTCTGGTTTTCACTTCAACAGTGACCAAGGACTGCGCATGCTTAGATTAAAGCTGAGTGACCAGAAAACCTACTGAATAGGAAAACAAAAAGCCATTTTTCGCCATAAACAAACAAGAGAAAAAAATAATAGCAATTGTAAGTAGTAGCATTCCTTGATCTGTTTGCTCGGTTAATCTTAAATAGACTGTATCAGTCTGTTGTTTAACATGTGCATAGTACTTCCATATGTGCCGTGGGCCTCACAACAATATTTAGGACTCATCCCCACAACAGCCTGAGGACTGCAGCACTGTGATTATTTCGTTTATTGTGGAGGTAGCCGATATGGCAATGCATCCCAGCAGCACTCAACTAAGCAATAGCGATGCGGGAAGCTTGACATTCCCCGAGTATTCCCTTTATACGGCAAACATGTTTGCAACTTACCCGCCTGGCTGTTGGACTGAAGTAAATAAACGAAGCAGATGCTGCGGCAACATGTTTTCACAACTTTAGAGCAGAGTAAGGGATTGTAAAATGTCAGCTCATTTGCCGAGGATTGTAATTGGTGAGTCACTATTAGAACCTGTGTCCTGTGGATTTTAAACTTGTTGAATCATGGTATAGCCTAAAATTTACAATTGCAGAGCTTTCTGGGTAGCAGACTAGCTTATGGTCCTCAAGAAGCCAATCTTGAGAAGCCCCCAGTGGTCATAGTTTATTTAGAAGTAAATTATCTTTTTTTTTCTTTAATTGAAAAATGGATTTTTTATACAGTATATTACCACTATAGTTTCCCCTTCTCTACACCTCCCAGCTCCTTCTACCCTCCCTCCTGTCTCATCAGGATCCACATTCTTTTTGTCTCTTTAGAAAGCAAACAGACATCTATTTAATAGCAAGTGATAATAAAATGAAAAGATAAACAAAAAACAATTTGTAATATGACAAAACAACCAAACAAGAAAACAAAAAGTAAAAGCACTAGAAACGTATATCGTCGCAGAGACACACATGTTCACACACACAGGAATCCCACAAAAACACAAAACTGAAAGCTATACTATGTATGCAAAGGACTTGAAAGGTAGGAGGGGAGATTGCCCTGACACAACATTATGAAACAAGGAACCTCCAAAGATGCTGTAGAATTCATTTTCTGTTGGCCATCCACTGCTGGGCATGGGGCCTGCCATGTGGGTCGCTCCACAGAAAGACTCCCTTGAAGAAAACAAATTTTCCATTTGCAAGTGGTTACCAAAAGCGGCTTCAGGGCTAGGGATGGAGGTGTGTATCCACTTCTCCCTTCAACTCTAGGCTCCATCTGGTGCAGACTCTGGTGAATCCGTGCAGGTCCTGTGCATGCTGCCAGGCTCTGTGAGCTCATACATTTGTACCAGCCCTGCTGTGTCTAGAAACCTTGGTTGCTTGCCGTCCTCCATCGCCTCTGGCTCTTACACTCTTTCTGCTTCTTCTTCTGCAGAGTTCCCTGAGTCCTGAGGGGACAGAGTTAATGGAGACATAGAAGATGATTCTTGAGAAATGCTTTGGGAAATAGGAGGGGTGGGGGATGGGCCCACCAGGTCACATTGCCGGTGCTGCTGTTTTACCCCATGCAGAACTTTGGGAACTGTGTGGGATGCACACCTCAGGGTTATCCCACCTGGCATATTTATATTAGGAATTCTGTGGGTCGTGGGTGACACCCTTTCTTTAGGCGTCTCTTAGTGCTCTCTGGGTTTGCTTTGTGCTTAGATAGGACAGCATTCTGCAGTTTTAGAGAAAGTCTTCAGTGAGGCAACTGAGATATGGGCAGTGTGAAGGAGTTTGTTAGCTCTTCTAAAGTGCTAAAGCCCAAGGAACTCAAGCCGAGCGCAGCGTCGTTGATTGTATGCACTTAATAACACTATAGCCCAGCTGCCTCAAGATGGTATAGAGGCCCATTTATCCAATCTCACTTTCTCCAATCAACTGAAAGCTGCAAAGAGGACAGAAGAGGTGGCAAGGTAATGCTTTGCTCCATGTGCAGTCAGGAGACAGAAGCAACTCTGAATTCCGAGCAAGGAAAACTACACCAGAAGGGTTCCTAACTAGCACGCAGCAGCTAGCTAGCAAGAGGCCTTTGAAATCTTCAGATGAATACAAAACCCAGCTGCTATCTAGGCTAAGGGCAAGTGGTCAATGAAAGCAATTAGAGAATTAAGGATGAGATAAGGTCCTTTGTTCCCCATGGCAGAGACTCAAGAATTGCCATAACGCTGGTGAAACTGTGTGTAAATCTTAGGAAGCGTGTATGCATGTGTGTGTACGTGTGTGTGAATGTGTGTGTGTGAATGTATGTGTTGTGTATGTGTATGTGTGTGTGAATGTGTGTGTGTGAATGTATGTGTTATCATAACATTATCATAATGCTAGTGATACTGTACGTAAACCTTAGTATGTGTGTGTGTGAATGTGTATATGTGTGAACGTATGTGTTATCATAACATCATAACACTGGTGATACTGTGCACAAACCTTAGGATGCGTGCATGCATGTGTGTGTATGTGTGTGTGAATGTGTGTGTGACTGCATGTGTTATCATAATGTTATCATAACACTGGTGATACTGTGCATAAATCTTAGGATGTGTGGATGCGTGTGTGTGTGTGTGTGTGTGTCTTAGTTCACTGTTTTTTCTGGCACAGAGCTTCTAAACCCTTTGGTTTCACCAGACTAACGAGTGCCCTTATTTGCTAATGAGCTAACTGATGGTTAATGCCCCTTAGGAAACTTCACAATTGGGCTTGTTACTAGAAAGACTGACACCTAATTAGAGAATTGAGACTTTTCAGCCTAATCATCCCCCAGGGATGGTGTTGGTAAACAAGTTGACCACCACTGGCCAATGATGTAAATTGGTCATAATGAAATCCCACCTAAAGTAGCAACCCTTACAGCACATGTCAATTCCTGGACTCTGAGATGAGAATGGCCCTGTTTCACCTCTAAAGACCTGCTTCAGATGGGGAGTATTCAGACATGGCAGAAGAGAAAATGCTGGAAAGAAAAGGATCTGTCATCTTGTCCACTGTAGATCTGTTATCCTGTCCACTGTAGATTTCCTCAAGTAGGTAATTATTTTCATATATAACATAATGGCCTTATGTTTACTATAGCCAAATGCATGTATGAATATGAAATGTATAGACTAAACTGTATCTAAGGATTGAGTGCTGTTTTTCCACTGGCTCAGTGACTACACTTGAATCTACTGATATTTTCACTACCATATGCAGTCCTGCTGCCCCACAGCCAATGCTCTGCCACTCAGGCTGTGGCCTGGCAAGATTTCTGGTCCTACTGGCACCTGCTCTGTCACTATCTCCAAATGTTTTTAGCAAATGTCTCTGTCATTCTATCTACCAATAAATACTGGAAATCAGATGTTGGTATTAAAGCCTGATAACTCAGAGGGGCCAAGAAGCAGCCAGCTGACCTTTCTTTTATCTGGAGATCAAACAAGAAAATATTTCTTCATTCATCCCAAAACAAAACCACTGCAAATCTCTAAAGCCTTCCCTGCTCCTTCCTGTGCATCTCTTTACCCATGTTCCTGGGTTCTCTGTATTCTCTATGGCTGATTCTTGACAACTAGTCATTGACTTTACCCCCTCATTCAAGATATATTTTATTAACATAGTCTCTGAGTTTCAAAGTGTTATCAAATATCCTGCAACAGTGTTAGAGAGACTGAGGTAAAAGGATCCTGAGTTCACAAGTTTGAAGCCAGCCTGGGCTACTGTGGGAGTTTGAAAGAAAATGTCCCACAAAGGGAATGGCACTATTAGGAGGTGTGACTTTGCTTGAGTAGGTATGGACTTGTTGGAGGAAGTGTGTCTCCGTGGAGGCGGGCTTTGATGTCTCATAGTCTCCTCGGAGGCAGGCTTTGATGTCTCATATATGCCCAAGCTACTCCCAGTGATATAGACCACTTCCTGCCACCTGCCTATTAAGAGGTAGGACTCAACTGGCTTTTTGGAGCCCATTTCCTGTGGTGGGATGCCTTGTTTAGTCTTGATGCAGGGGGGAGGGACTTGGACCTGCCTTAACTTGATGTGCTAGGCTTTGTTGACTCTCCATGGGAGGCCTTACCCTTTCTGGGAAGTGAATGGGGGTGGGGATGGGGAAGCAAGAGAAGGGGAGGAAGAGGGAATTGTGGTTGGTATGTAAAATAAATAATAATAATAAAAGATGTAGGACTCTTGGTTTCAACACCATGTCTGCCTGCAGGTCACCATCTTGTACCAGGATGATAATGGACTAAACCTCTAAAAATATAAGCCACTCCAATTAAATGTTTTTCTTTATGAGAGTTGCAGTGGTCATGGTGTCTCTTCACAGCAATAGAAGCCCTAAGTAAGACAGCTACACAGTAAGATCCCCCACCACAAAAAAATTTAAAACTATAATGTAGAATGAAGCTATGGTGTGATAATTTGCTCATACCAAGCTCTGGTTCTAGTCACTCTGGAGTCCACTGTGCTATTTTTTTCAACCATCTTTATCAGGTACTAGAGAAACAAGAGCCCAGATTCACGACTAGGACACTTGAAATTTAACTCTGATTTTTCATCAATGCTGTGGTCAGGATATGTTTTTGTGTCCTCCATAGATTTCTTTGCTAAAATAGTCCCCACTGTGGGGAATTAAGAAAGTGAAACTTCAAGTTGTGGTGGATCTCTAAAAGAGAACAAGATTTAATAATGCCCTCTATCTATCAGATTGGAGCCCTACTGTGGGATAATGTTCTTATACACTGTAAAGATTGGTCACTTGAATTGGTTTAATAAAATTCTGATTGACTAGTAGCCAGGCAGGACTATAGGTGGTGCAATAAGACTAGAAGAATTCTGGGAATAGGAAAGGCAGAGACACAGCATCACCTAGATGCAAAGGAAGCAATATATAAGAATACCTCACTGAGAAAAGGTACCAAGTCATATGGCTAACCATAGACAAATATTATGGGTTAATTTAAGTTGAAAGAACTAGTTAATAATAAGCCTGAGCTAATAGACCAAACAGTTCATAATTAATATAAGCCTTTGTGTGTTTCTTTGGGACTGAGCAGCTGTGGGACCATATGGGACAGAAATTTCTGTCTACAGAGCCCCAGTGACTTAATTCTGCTGGCTTTAAAAAATCAGAGAGATCAGACACACATGTGCACATGCACATACATACATATACACATTCACATGCACACAAATATTACACATACTCTCTCACTCCGTACTCCCACCATGTGGTACACTGTATTACCTTGATACTCTGCCAGCAAAGCCTTAGTAACCTGATTCAGTCCCATAACTTGGGACCAGAACTTCAAGTCAATAAAAATCTCTTTTCTTTGCAACTCGTCCATTCTGAGACACCGCATTACCAGTAACATAAGCCAGCTTGTTTCTAATTTAATTAAAGAAGTTCCAATGCATCTTATTAGTATTTTAGTCTGACCAGAGCTGTTCCCATCCCTCAACACTTTTATAAAAAGAAAACTCTCTTTTCTCCAAGTGATTTGATTGGAACCTAAAGAAAATCACCCTAGATGCTTTGGAGTTCTCTAGGTTTTGGTCCTTTAAAGCATATACTGATCATATCGCTTCAATGCCAAAGACTGTGAGAGAATCTTAATACCTTCACTTCCTTAGCATTTCATAAAGGGTTTCTCTCTGCTCTCTTTTTCCTTGTCGGTGTTTTAAGACTTTCAACAGGAAACATTTCATACAGAGCTTTCTGGATAAGCATTCTGTCCAAAGTTCTAGATAGAAGAAACTCCCCACTTCGTTTTGTATATTTTTGGAGCTGTCAACCCTCCTGTCCCCTTCACAGTAATCTGTTACCCATTTGTGTAGCTGAATTCAGGCCACATTTGGTGGTTTAGAAACCACTCCGATTTACTCTCGTTCCTGGGAGATGAAATCTGTCAGAAATGCTACAGAGTTCGTGAGGAAGCAGAGAAAGAAGACAGATGTCATGTGTGTGCCTCCCACCGTATGTGGCTCAAAACCCACTCGGCCTCTAAAATAGCCTCCCACGTGATTTCGCCAGGTTGTATGAAGACAAAGTAGCAAGCGGTACCAAGTCTACAAAAGAGTTGAATGACGCTTTTCACACCAGGGCACACGTACCCTTTACCCAAATTCAGATACGCATCTGAAGAAGCTCTTACAAGGGTACTAACAATTTGCCAATGTCTGACCTCCAGATGAATGTCTCTCTTCTTCACTTCTTGTTTGTTTGTTTTTTCCCCCACCTTCCTCTTAATTTAAGAATTCCAAATGAGCCCTAAGACATACAACCGAACAGGAGCAAGCATGATAGTCATTTAATTTAGTGTCTTTTCTATAAAGTAGGAAAATGGTCAAAAGCTTCAGATACTATTTCCCTAGGAGGAGGAGACAAAGGCACATGAGTTTCAAATTATACATCACTCAAAGTACGAACTATCCTGTGTTGTTGAAAGAGAGTTCTACATGGACCACTTGGCCATTAAGGGGCTGACTGAGCAGGTGGAGAACTGAAAGCTCAATCTGAGAATAAGGTATTAGTAGATAGTCATGAGAAGGTTAAACTTGGAGTGTGAGGAGAGTAACACAGGAGGTTAATAGTGGTAGTTTAGTGGGTCAAAATAAAGCTAGAGATGCTAGAAATGAACGTGGATGGAGTGGATACAATATTTGCATAAGGAAAATGCAAAGATCCATCCTTCTTGGCTCTGAATGTTTTTGAGACAGTGAGGAGAGATTAAGAAGTTAACATTTGGGGTAATTAGCTGTCAGAGCCCACAGAAATGAATCCATTCTGCTTTGAGTAGAGGTCAGAGAGTCCACACCTATTCTTGTTCCTTCACAGTTATACAACAGGATGTTTGCCCTGAGGTGTGGCTACAGGATGCTTTGCCCCTATAAAAGGATATTTTGTTCTAGGGTGTGGTTGCTTGATGTTTGGAGATGTGAGGATGAAATTACTTTGCTTGCTGTTTATGTCATGGTAAAGAAGCCTTTTTTCTCCCCCCTTTTTGGATTGGAGTATATAAGAACTTTGAGTAATAAACTTGAGGCAGATCACAGCATTCACTGGATGCCCTCCTGATTCTATCTGTTGTCTCCTGTCTATTTCTTTCTTAATACCCACCCTTCCCTGTTGTTGGAGGCTGCTTGTTCATTTCTTAGCCACCCCTGACTTGAAATAATCACACCGAAACTATATTATTTAAATCACTGATTGGTCTATTAGCTCTAGCTTCTTATTGGTTATCTCTTACATTCTAAACTATCCCGTTTCTATTAACCTGTGTATCGCCACATGGCTGTGGCTTACTGGCAAGTTTCCAGTGTGTCTGTCTCTGGTGGTGGCTATATGGCTTCTCCCTGACTCCACCTTCTTTCTCCCTACATCTCTATTCAGATTTCCCACCTGGCTTTACTCTGTTAAGTCATTGGCCAAAAGCAGCTTTATTCATTTACCATTAAAAACAACACATCTACAGAATTACCTCCCAAACCACCTCCCTGCAAGTAAGGAGGAATAAATCCAGCGGGACCCCAAGAATTAGCAACAGTATCTTCAAAATCAGAACACTTTAAGGAATGAAAGATAGCCTTTTCAGAAATTATCATCATACTGCCCTGAAATACATGTTCAAGCCTTACTCCCCAGTACCCAGGACTGACATTTTGAAGGGATTTTTCACAGATGCAACTGAGAGAAGACAAGATCATGGTGGATTTCTGAGTTTGTGTCCTGAAAGGAGAATCAGTGAGTACAGGGGAAAAAGCCAGGTAGACCAGGGGACAAAGACTAGTGTGATGCTTCAAGTGCCTTGGATCCTGGTGATCTCCCAGCATGGACAGGGGCATGGGACAACCTGGAGCCTTCTGAAGAAAACACTTTAAACTTCTAAATGCCTAACCCCAGAAACTGTCAAGCTGTTGATATTTGTGTTTTAGGATGGACATTGGGTTTAATTGGCATGATGTCCTCAGTACTGGGACATTATCATCCAAGACAAAATAGTTCCCGTACTTCAGCAGTGGGTGGCTAAGATGGTGACACAATTAACCATGCTATATAGCAAATAAATTTTAGTTTCTGCAGGAAGGTTCTGGCTTTGGTTTGGGACACTAGGAACTGGAACACTAATGGTCACTGACCTAATTAGAGATGCAAGTGGGAACTGAGAGAAGCATTACAAGGAGCGGCTGGAAAGGGGAAAGGCCAGCCCTTCAGGTTTTGTCAGGCGCCACTGCATTGCTAATCTTAGCTTAGCACAGAACTCTTATTTTTCAAAGCATTTCACATCAATTATCCCTATTTGATTTTAATAGCGACCCTGGGAGGTATAATTATCTTCAATTTACAGATAAGTAAAGTGAGGCTTTGAAAGACTAGGAAAGTTGTCCACAGTTACAGAAAGAGCTCCGTGCAGGAAAGTAAGAAGAAAAAAACCTTTTTAAAAATATATTTGTGTGTAAGAAAGCAGGGACGTGTGTGTGTGTGTGTGTGTGTGTGTGTGTGTGTGTGTGAAAGGACACCCTACAGGAGTCAGTTCGCTCCCTCCACTACATGGGTTGAATATAGGTCATCAGGTTTTATGGCAGGTAGCTTTATCCGCTGGGCCATCTAATCAACACCAACATTTCCTTATGAATTTCATTTTTGTTATGCTGTCCCCTTTCAAATTGAGATTCTATAATATACTGTAGAATATGTATTATATTAATTAATATAATAATATTGATAAACTATACTATATTAATTAATACTATAAATTCTTTCTGAATTGGCCCATACACAGTGCGAAAGAATAAACAATGCAAGTCCTCAAGGAAGAGCTATAACAGCTATCTAAACCCCACTGTATTTCTAAAAAGGGAAAGTAGAAAGATCTTATACCAAATTATCAAAATTTTCCTGAGAAGCCATTCCAAAAGGATCATGTAGAGTTATCCTAGGGATTAGAATGGCAAAGAGAAGCTTGGCCAAGGGCTTTGTTTTGACTAAGATGAAAATGGAAACCCAGCCACAGGTGAACAAGGCAGGAGCTGGTCAGGGATGGATGAGGAAGTGAGGAAGCACACTGTAAGGCCATGAAAGAACCATTTGAACTGTTAGCTCTAACATAATACATAAAGGGGGGAATGACTGCAAAGAGAAATTAATAAGATTTAATCAATTATCTGTAGCTTCTGTAAACCCTCTGGATTTCACAGAAGTGTATTCTAATTTCATTATTTATTTTAAGTCAATAACCAAAATTCAATTTTAATTTGGTTACCACAATTAATAGACATGACAGGAGTTAAGTGAGAGATAAGAATGCTTCTACCCCAAAGCTTGCTTTTATTGAGCTTTCAAGATGTAGATATTACCCCAAATCACTGAACTTGACTGGGTAGCATGGATTACCTAGAACTACAATGTGGGTACCAGTCAACCTGTTGGTTTTCTCCAGAGAGGTAGCGAAGAGGACAAGAAAGCAAAAGCAAACAACCTCTATAGATCCTACAAAGAGCTATTTTCCATGTGACCTGGGATGGATTAACAGAGATGAATTGCTTATACCAGATGAACAATTTTCTAGCATCAAACTATTTCCATTAAGCTCCATTTTATGCTTCCTCATTATTGGATAAAAGAGGTCTGTTCAAATAGCAATAACACACTTAGACTGTCTGTGGTTCCTGCTTCAATTCCCATTTTATTAGAGTGATAACTTATGAGGCTGAACTAATCACTCATTAATTAATACTTCAAACTCTCTTTGAGATGGAGCAAGCAAGGTGTTCTGATTGTAATCCACCATGCTATGTGTGAAAGTGCTGGGCTGCATCTCTCAAAGCAGGTAACATGCACAGTCACTGTGTGTCCCCTCAGCCATGTTGTTCTTGATGGTGGCCCTTGCCCCTAAAATCCTTGGCTCAGAAAATACAGCACAGTTGATTCCCAGAAACAAAAAGAAAAGGGTTTGTGGTTGTAATGAACTTCTTTATCTGAAACAAAGAGAGAATGTGAATGAGGGGGTACTAGGAAACAGATGGAAGAGAAATAAAACACTTCCATGAAAAATCTAGGGAGAAGGAAAGAAATTGGAAGAAAGTAAGGGGAAGGAAGAAAGGAAAGATCTGGAGTAGATCAGATAATGTTGATTCAGCATGGTGTGCCAGGAGTCAAGAGCAAGTTCTGATGTTCATACTGGATTCCGGAAGTGAAGGGGTGAGCACTGGGTTTTGGATTCCCCCCAGGAACCATAAATACCATGAACAAAGGCATGTTAGAAATGAAGAGATGATGAGGGCCAGTAAGGGGTTTTGAATGAGAATGGCCTCCATAGGCTCATCTATGTGAGTGTTTGGTCCTTAGTTATTGGAACTGTTTGAGGCTTAGGAGGTGTGGCCTTGTTGGGCAAGGTGTGTCACTGGGGGGGTAGGTTTTGAGATTTCAAAAGCCTGTGTCATTCCCATTTAGCTCTCTTCCAGGTTCTTGAGGTTTAAGATGTGAGCTCTCAGCTACTGCTCCAGCACCACGCCTACCTGTCTAGGGCCATGCTCTTGGCCACGATGATCACAGACTCTAACCTTCTGGAACTGTGAGTCCCAAATTAAACACTTTCTTTTATAAGTTGTGTTGGTTGTAGTGCCGTTTTACAGCAATAGAAAGGTAACTAAGACAATCAGCTATGGCATCCTCACTGCTGTTTCTAAGCTGCCACCAGCTGAGAAATAAGGGCTTTCTAGAAGGTGAAGGGCGCTATATCTTTATGTGATTACATAGTACATGAGGACATACCAAGGTAGCAAACAAAGCACTCAACAGTCCCTTCTAACCAGGGATTCCCAAGTGTTTCATGCTCCTGAGGAGACTCAGAGTCAGTAGCAGAGTCAAGGAGAGCATGGAGCTCCTACCCAATCCCCCTGCCTCTGCTTCAACTTACTACCCCTATCAAATTCTGTACTGTTCAGAAAAAAATATTACTTTAAAACACATTTTTAAAAAGCAGATTCTTCTTTCATATACTACATCCCTCCCTCAACTTCTCTAGCTCTACCACCCCCACACACACATTTCCTCTCCCCCACATCCACTCCCTCTCCATTTCCTTCAGGAAAGAGCAGGCCTCCAAGAAACAATGACCAAACACAAGAAATCAGAACACAATACGACAAGGCAAACGCCTTCAAATTGAGACTGATACGGTGAAAAGAATCCCAAGAACAGGCAAAAAGAGTCAGAGATATGCCTGCTCCCAGTGTTAGGAGTACCACAAAACAGCCAAGCTAGCAGCCATAACACATATGCCGAGGACCTGGTGTAGACCCGTGCAGGCCTATTCCTGCCTCTTCAGTCTCTGTGAGTCCATATGAGCCCTGCTTAATTGATTCAGTGGGCCATGTTCTCCTGGTGTCCTCCATCCAGTCTGACTCCTATAGTCCTTCCACACTCTCTTCTGCAGGG
>LOJH01020405.1:23303-39120 GCA_001685095.1 Ellobius talpinus
CTTCTCAGGACTAATGATTTAGAGAGAGAGAGAGAGAGAGAGAGAGAGAGAGAGTAGCATTGTTTCCCATCCTAATGTGGCATAGGACAGTTTGTGGACTACTCGGGCAGTGAGAACTTCCTGCAAAGATGGCAGCTGCGACCTCTTGCCTCTGATTCTGACCTGTTGGAACTTTATTTTTCTAGACATAGCAATGGCATATGCTTTGTACATGGGACCTCCTCCTGAGTCCACACAGAAATCCTATAATGCAGGGGAAAGTGTCTCTTATGGAGAACAAGAGATAGAGAGGTAAAATGGTATGCAGGAAGATGGTGTGTGCTGCACCCAGGTCTGCCTGATAGCAGAAGCCTAGCTAACATTGTTACCCCATGTCACCTCTTAAAACGTAGACAGTCCTGGGCAGGGTGTCACACACCTCCCGTTCTCTTTGTTTCTCTCTTAGTTTTATGGTGGTTATGGGTAAGGAGCTTACAATATGCAAAATAGTAAAAACAACAAGGAATACAGAAGCCAGTCAGATGTTGCCCCCCACAAGCTCTGGAACAGTGGACTCCATCAGCTTGGAAAGTGAGGAATGCCTTCTGGAAAGGGGGGGCTGCGTTTGATGTGGGGAGCAGGGATCAGGGGAAGAACATTAGTAAAGGGATCAGAAAGTAATCAAACATGGGAGATAAGGGGTGAGGAAGGTGGAGAATCTTGAGTTTTAGGTCTGCCTGGTAGCTTAGTGAAACATTCTCAATAAAAATCCAAATAAAAAACAAACCAAATAAAGAAAACCACAGAATCATGGAGGAGGATGGAATGGCGAGAGGCTGGGGGTATAGCTTACTGGCTTAGCATGCGTGAAACCCTGAATTCAAACCCTATTACTACATGTGAAACCAAACCTGGAGGGTTGAATTCAAAAATACACTTATCAAACAGGACATAATAGCCAAGAATCATATGATAATAACCTCATTCCTGTGGCTGACACTTTACTCTTTGTTAGAGAGGTATCTGAAGGACAGTATGTTGTCAGAGGAATGAGTTGAGCAACTTGCAGGGTGTTAGTGTGTCTTAGTTTCTTAGGACACCATAATAAAGCTTCACAAACTTGGGTAGGAGGAACTTAAACAAAAAATTAATTTTTAGCAGTTCTGGAAGCTGGAAGTCCAAGAAGGTACTTATTGGAATGGTGTCCTCTGAGGCTGCTCTTCTGCGCTGGGGTAGCAGGTGACTCTGTCCTCCTGTACTCTTTGCTCTGTATTGGCCCAAATATCCTTTTCTTAAAAGGATACAAGTTAGGAGCCATTTTGTTGCCATTATTTTCACCTATTTACTTCCTTATAGACTCTATTCCAAAATTCGGTCACAGTCTGGAACATCGGAGCTAGAACACATAAATTTTCAGGGGACACACCTAAGCCCATATCACCGAGTAAGATGGGAACTGAGGAGAAAGTTGGGTGTCCAGTTAAGAGGCATTCCAGCAACCATGGTAGGTGGTTGCCTCAGGCAGAGGCAAGAACGTTCTATGGTGATCGTTAATTGGCTTTCTTTATTCGTCTGGAGGAAAATATCACCACCCAGTGTTCAGCGAAGGGTGCGTGAGAACCAAAGGAAGGCAGCTAGATGAACTCACCAAGCTCCCCGATCCAAGGCCATTCTTTCTCATTGCCTTCTTGTAGCAGGAAGGCTGCTTCTGATGCCAGCCCACACACAACAAAATGTCTCATGGCTCTGTGGGCTCTGTGCATTTGCATCAGATTCTCGCACGCCTGGAATCTGAACCCGAGCCAGGACATTCCTGGGTGACAGCTCTCATGAACTAATTATTAATGTTCTTGGCAGTGAGACTGGGTGGGCATTTATTCCCATTACCCAGGGCTGGTGATAGATTGGGGCTCTGCACAGGCTGCATAATTTCTTCATTTCTCCATAAGTCTCTGCCTTCTGCTGGCATTTTAAGGAATGTATTTTTATAGAAGTTGGCACTATTCAGTAATTTTCCAGGAGGGCACATTTCCCAGGCCAGATGGACATATTTTTTTCTGGTTCCAGCTGGTAAGTCCTGTTTGATAAGATCCTATCCCATCCTACTTGAACAAGGGTGCACGATTTGCTTGCAGGATGGGTGGTGAAAAATGACCCTAGCAGCAGGTTTTGACAGAGGGCTGGGGTGGGCGGGCCACCCTGGGAAGTACAAGTATTGCCAGAGTCAGGATCTCCACAATTACACTCTCGATGGCTGCCAAAGAAGGCCATTTCTATTTGAGAATACCCTACAGGGCAGGCTGTCGAGAAACTTTTCAGAACTCTGCCTTCATAGCCCTGATGTCTTTGTTTTTCTAGGAATCTGTCAGTAGTTAGACCGAGAAGTCTAGTACGGAGAGCATATCACTCGAGTGTCCAATTTTACAGCAGTACCGGACTTCCATGCTCCTACTTACATGTTCTATCCTCAGCAGGTGTGTAAACACCAAACAGAGAGGTCCTGAAACACTGCATACATGGGACCCAGCATACATGGCAAGGACCTCCTGGGAGACAGTCCTTGGGCTCTGTGTTTGGGTCTCCTCTCTCACTTTTTGATAATCAGGCTTCCAGAGGTACTGAGGCCACACAGCATTTTCGAAGAAAATGACTTTACACAAGAAGTAGTGATGACACCATCAATGAAGAAACTCCTGACTCTTCCCCCCTTTCTTATCAGTAGTTGGATACACATTTACATCTGTTGAACATTAATTATTTTTATATCTGTTCCCCAAATGTTTCCCTTCCTGTCCCGGGGTCTGTTCGTGTTGGTAGGAAGGTGGCCTCTCTCTCTCTGAATTCTCTCTACTCATGAGTCTCATGTTAGGCTGCTGGCAAGGATCCAACAGCAACACTCTGTCTCGCCTGCTCTCTTGCTGCAAATCCTTAATTCCTTTTGTATCTTCCACCTGCTACTGCTAACAACATGGTGGCAGCTTGATCATCTTCACATTTATCAGGCCATTATCTTGACTTCTACTAAAAGACAGCACAAATATTAATATGAGAAGTAGCTTGTTCCCAGTTAAGGGACACGATAATGAAATGAAGTGAAGACTAAGTGGTGTGTCTGAGACACAGCTCTGGGAATGGAAACCAGTTTGTACTTTCTTCTGAAAACATACCAAGATCAACCAAAGCAAATAAATGTTAGCACCAACCGTAACAGGGAAAATAATAAATTGGACTTGATCCATATTTAAAACATTTGTTCTGCTCAGAATGTTAATAAAGTATGTAAACCCAACAAGAGGAAAGCAGTCCAATAAGAAATGGGCAAAATATTTTAATGAACTTTTCAGTAGAGAAACATACAAATGTCAAGGAGGCACATGAAAAGATTCCAAATGCCAATAAGGCGATTTATTGGGAAGTGTGGGAATGAACGACTCTACATTGCTGGTTAGAGTGCAAATAGGGTTGCCTTGCTCAGGAGCATTGTTAGACAACCTCTAATGCTGCTCACACAGCCTGGCAACTCCATTCCGAAGTGCATGCTCAATGATATTGAAAAAATCTCTCTATCTCTCTCTGTCTCTTTATCTCTCTGTCTCTCTGTCTCTCTCCCCCATTCTTCCACCTCTGTATCTGTCTGCCCATCCATCCGTCTGTCTGTCTGTCTCCCTCTCCCCATTTATCTCTTTTGTACCCATGCGCGCGCACACACACACAGAGTGAGAGAGAGAGAATAAATGCTAGTCATAATTTTATTTATAATCCTCAAAAGTGGAAACGATCCACTGCCCAGTGACTAATAGACAAACTAGTCAGTGTATAAAATGGAACATGACTCAACAACAAAGTAGGCAGAAGTGTTCACAGCACGAGCAGTGTGGATAGATTCCAAACATTGTGGTAAGTGAAAGGAGTTGAATTCTAAAGGCTAAGTATTTTATAACGTCATTCATGTCATATTTTGCAATAGGCAAGATGTAAAGAGCAGAAAAAAGGCCAATAATTGCCAAAGATGGGTATAGATGACCACAAAAGATACAGGTAACATTTTTCGGTGGAGGAAACTTTCCATATTGCAATTGCCATGGATAATAAAACTATATACACTTGTCAAGATTTATACAGCTGCAACCCCTCCCAAAAGAATGAATTTTAATTTCAGAACCATGCCCTAACAAACCTTATTTGTGACAAATACTCCATTTCATATTCATTTTTCCTCTATCAGATCCCTGTCAAGAATGTCCCATGTCCTAGATGCTGCATAGTAGCTCAGAAATCTCGAGAAAATATCGTGGTCTTCACTCCTAGCATGAGACTCTTAGAGGAAACACAGCTGTTTGTGGCAAAAGAGGCAGACTTGGGAGACGGGTCCGTGCTGTAAAGGAAGAGAGCTGGGATAGTCTCCTGCTAAGAGTGGGCAGGAGACAAGGCCCAAAGAGCAAGTAGCTAGTTATGGAGAGCCATCCTCCCAAAAGGAAACACCAGGAACTAGACCAGAGTGACAGCAAGGGAAGCAAATGCCCTCCTCACTCCCAGCTGCAGCAGCTGGGCCTCATCTGCCCAGCACCACCCCTCAGAGAACTGCAAAGAGGTTGGTCCCCTGACCCACTTCTCTCAGAGCTCAGACAGCTAAGAAATGGTTGCTGAGTTTATTCTCCCTCACAGAAACAGGGCATGGAAAATACAGAAGGGACAGAAAGAAGAGGTCACCTTGAAGTAGTTACCATTGGGACACCCGTTGAAGCCAAGATGCTTTGATGGGGTGCAGAGATCAATGAACAACCCTCTGATGAGAAGCAGGGCATGTCCACAATCACAAGTACTTTCTTACATGTTTTCAAAGAAAGTTGCCGCAACAGTGAAGGCAACTTGTGGATGTCACCTTCCAAAGGAAAAGCCTCACAGACCTGATAGGGGTCTGCAGGTCACCAACAGGCATCTTTGATCTGATGGACTGAAAGAGTATAGCACCAGTTCCTTGGCATTTCTGTCATAAAAAATTACCATAGGTGGGGATGGGGCTGGGTGAGTTAAAACACAGGCATTTCCTTTTCCAAGTTCTACATCCTGGGATGTCAAGGTCAAGAACAAGTTGTTCTGATGGCTGGTGATGTCGTGTTTACTGCTTAGTCTGCAGATGGACAACTCCCTGCCATGTCCTCACACAGTGACAAGGGAGGAGGTGGGAAGTGAGCTCCATGTCTCTTCTTGTAAGAGCCCTAACTGCACTCACAAAGATTTCCACCTCATCACAGATTTACTTTCCAAATTAGTCAACCTCCCCAAACTCTCAGACTGGGGTTCAGAATTGCATTATTAGGGTTTGGAAGAGAGAGCACACATTCAGCTCTTAAACAAATGCATAGCCTCACTTTAATTCTGATAAAAAGCCTCAGACAGATCCAAATCAAAAGGTGCTACACAAAGTAACAAATCTGCATATTTCAAAGACTTTCTGGCCTTAAAGGAAAGAGAACAGTTATCACAGATGGGAGGAGACCATGTGGCTAATAGCATGGTGGGATGCAGCTTAGACTCAGGACCAGAAATAGGAGTAGTTCCAACAAACCCTGTAATTGAGTTGAAAGTATCATGTCAGTGTCATTTCTGAATGTCCATCACTGTACCAGAATCATACAGTCTTAACATTAGGGAAATTGAAATGGAGGATATAAGAAAATTCTCTGTAGTGTGTATATTTGTAACTTTAATTATGTCTTTCAAAACCTTCTGTGTGCTCTGAAAAGGAATATGGTAGGATTTTATACTGACTGTACAAGGGTGTCCCTTTGACAACCAATTGTCATGCTTATGCTCCTTCCTCATTGCAGGACAGAAAGCTGGTCTTACCTTTCCATGCTAAAGAATTATAGAAGAAGTATTTAAAACCTTCGCACTGATTCCCTGTTATAGGAGGCCACTTGTTCATTTCCTGGCTGCCCAAACTCCCAAAATAATCACACAGAAACTATGTGATTTAAAACACTGCTTGGCCAATGACTCTAGCATATTTCTAGCAAGCTCTTACATATTAAATTAACCTATTTCTATTATTTTATATTGTACCACAAGGCTTTTGGCCTGTGGGCAAGGTTCCAGCTGGCAGTTGCATTTTTCTCTTCTGGCAGCTCCATGGCTTTCTAAACTTTGCCTTCCTTCTTCCAGCATTCAGTTTAGTTTTCCATGCCTAGCTCTACTCTTTGGTGCTTTCACAGACCAAGACAGTTTCTTTATTGACCAATGGTATTCACAGCATACAGATGGGAATCCCACATTAATTCCCAGTTCTAGAGGATCTCCAATTCCCAGAGATATAGGTAAAGTTTTTGCCATTGTCTCACTGTGTAGGTGGTGTCCACACCATGAAATACTTACAGTCTAATTTCAGCTCCACATGCTACAAATGTATACTTAAAAATAAGAGAGGACTCCTCTCAGTGGAAGACCTGTAGCTGCAGAGTCAGAACCCTTACACCAGTACACTGCCAGCCAGACATTGGTGCTCAGCAGGGCCATTCCAAAAAATGCTATGTGGCTATAATCAAGACTCTGAATCCTATTTCCAGTCTCTATAACACAAAAGATTGGCAGGAACAAACTGAACACTCCTAGAAAACAGATCTCTAATAGCCACCATCTTAAAAGGTAGCAGGCCTGATTTCTTCAAGAAGCAAGTGCTATGTGGAAGTGTGCATGGGGAAGATTTGTGTTCATTGAAAATGTGTTGGCTTCCAATGTGCAGCACAATCCTAAACGTATTTTTAGTAATGATGGAGATGTATATCATAAGATTATCATTAGATCATAAGATTATTAGATCATAAGATTATTGTGAATAATTACATTTCAGCTTCATAAGATAGCATCTTCATTTTAGGAGATAAATTACAAGATACCTTCAGGTAAAGACTCATGTTCTTAGTGGAAAGAGGTATAAACATATAAAGAGAAAATATGGAAGCAGTTGCTGAATTCCAACAACAGTTTTATTCATATACATGCCTAAATATTTTTAAATTTTCAGGGGAAAAACCTGAGAAGTTATTATAATGATAATATAGTTTAATAGAAAAATATTTTTATAAACATGTAAGTTTTAATGAAATGAAAGAATATTCAATTTGATCTTAAAATTAAATTTGTCACGTTTCCTGAGAGTTAATTTAAATTAAACAATTCTTTAAATGAAAAATAATTATTTTCCTGGCTGACAAGAGTCAGTAGATAAATTCCTTAAGTTTGCTATCTCTTTGTTGAATACCTAGGCCTTGACCCATAGCATCCCTAAAGGTCATAGCCTCAGGCATTGGAACACTTGGTCCCCAGTTGGTGGTGTTTTGGGGCAGGTTTAGAAGGCCCTTGCTGGAGAAGCATGGCACTAGGGATGCACTTTGAGAGCTTGGGCTCATTCTACTCCCAATTTGTTCTCTCTGCTCTCATTTTTCAGCATCCAGCCACTATGCCTTCCTCTTGCTGTCCCTGCTGTTAAGCCACCATGCCTCTCACCTGCTGCCATGCTGTCCTTGTTGTCATGGGCTGTAACCCTCTGGAACCAAAAGCTAAACTAAACTCTTTCTTCTGTAAGTTGATTTGGCTATGGTTATTGTGTTACAGCAACAGAAAAGTAATTACTACAAGGTTCTGGCAGGAGTGGCCTGCTACATGAACAGTCTTCATTAAAGCCTTTCTTATCCTTGTCTCATTTAACCCCTTCCTTGCCAATGCTTCCTGGGTTCATTCACCTTCTAAGCAAACTCTCGGGTTCACTTTCCTGATAATAATTTTTTGGTAGACGGTAATATGCTAGGCTCCAGGAACATGGATCAACTGCACAAACCCTTTCATATAATGCAGTTTAGATGTGACTTAAAGTGGGGATCCAAGCTTAATCTCTATGAACATGTTTACTCAGCAAAAATGGTGGTGGGGAAAATGCTTCAGAGCACAACACCCCTTTGTTCTTTACACTTTAAATGCAGGGTGTCTATGGGACTGTCCGTGGTGCTGAATTATCTACTGTCAAGTAAACAAGACAGAGCGCCTGGACTTACAACTTACAACTTTCTGCCAGGATTCTGCTCATTGACCTCCTGGCCCGTGACTGCTACCACCACTTGCATGTGTCCTACCTGGCTACAATGAGATGCTTTTACCAGCTTTCTACCCCTCTGCATAGCAGGACACAACTTTTCTAGCTGTCTCTACCTCTCTGACAACCTGATGGCCTGGGTCTGTTGGCTTTTGTAAGAACACCTAAGTTGCTCCTTGTTGTAGGGAGAAGGCTCACTTGTTCATTCTGGCCTCCCGGCTAGCTTAACCCCAAAAGAATGACTCGGAAATTGTATTAATTAAATCACTGCTTGGCCCATTAGCTCTAGCCTTTCATTGGCTAACCCTCACATCTTAACTTAACCTATTTCTATTAATCTGTATATTGCCATGTGGCAGTGGCTTACCACATAAAATTGCCAGTGTCTGTCTCCGGCAGATCCATGGCATCTCTCTCCTACTCCACCTTTCTTCCTTCCAGCATTTAGTTCTGTCTTCCCCGCCTACCTAAGTTCTGCCCTATCAACTAGGCCAAGGCAGTTTCTTTATTCATTAACCAATGAAAGCAACACACAAACAGAAGGAACTCCTACACCAGCTCCTTCTTAAAAATCAATATATATTAAATTAAAAACTTCTTTCTAAGGGCTTTCCTAGAATGCTATCAAGGTTATCTAAAATGTCAACCATATTTAATCCTGAAGTTGCAAGACCTTGGCACAATATTTCATTCCAAATTTTAAAGTGCTCCTAATTTAAAAAATCTTAGGGAGTTCATCTGTGGTTCCCCTTTGCAAAAGATCATCTGAAGAGCTGGTTGGCAGGTTCCATGCCCACAGAAATGCAGAGTAGGGCCCAAGCTTCTCTGAATATTGCTCCCTTCCTCCTGGCAATGCTGCATGTGGCCTGGGGAAGGATTAGAGCACATAGGATCTGGGAAAGATTAGGAGGGAACTCCATTTATGTGGCTGTAGGAAGCCCTTATCCCTGTTTGGTAAGGCTTTCCAAATACAGACAGTTCAGGGAAGTGTTCACATCTCTTCTCTTTAACTTTATAAGGAAACCCAATAAATACATTGCTGAGTGAACTTGGGTGGAACCGTGTCTCAATTTGCTATTGGAATCATGGGTAGAGAGGTAGACATTGCTTTACCACTACTATGGGGTAGTAATTTTAGTAACATATGTGAACTCACTTACTCACCTCAGACAAAGAACCTATAAGAGACCAAAGTAATGATGGCATCAAAGTCCAAATTGGTGAAACAGTGAGATTTTTATTGGTATTCTTAACAAGAATATGGGTGAGGGTTGCTTGCTTGCATGATCTGGGGTGGTTGAAAATACAGATGCACCACCAACAAGCCCACCCAACACAGATGATGGCTCACAAAAGCTGCAACCCTGCAGCTCTTTGCAAGACTTGCAGGCAGCTCAACAAATCTCCAAAGTCTCTTCTCTGTAGCTCAGTTGTTTGGGGTCTCCCCTCCCAGTCGCTCTTTACTCTTTCCATAAATGTGGGAAGGAGCCTTGGAGAATCCTCCAAATTTCCACTTTCCCAGACTTGTGACTTTTTGTTTACAGCCTGAATTACGTGAGCCTCCCCTGCCTCCTGGAGGGAATGGTTCAATTCAGGGAAACCGTTACACAACAGTCAGTGTTTCTCAAGTTTTCTTTCTTGTAGGATTAAAATAGTCATTTAATAATGTTAGCCGCAGAGTGAGTCTGATAGGCCAATGATGTATAGAGATCTTGAGGAAGCTGTGAGGTGGTCAGTAGGCACCCAGGAGACATTAGCTATAAATTAGGTAGTAGGCAGTGTGCAGGATATCTACCTGCTCCTTTTGATGGAAATATTGCTGTGTAGACCGTGTTCTGCAGAAAGATACATCCAAGCAGTGATGTCTTTGAAAACCCTGTACTAACAACTGTAAGCCAGGAAAACAGAATTAAGGACAGAGAATCAGGGAGATGACAATGATGGAAGTGTGTGTTGCTGCTTGTTAGAGGAAAGTATATTACATTAAGAGCTACTAATTGGCCAACATCATGGGAGTCTAAAGGAATGCTGAATATGTCTTTGCCTACCTCCCTCCCCCCTCTGTGTGTGTGTGTGTGTGTGTGTGTGTGTGTGTTTTGCTGGGAACTGAACCTGGAGTAGAGTAGAGCCTGGTATATACTATACAATTATTCTACTATTCCCCAGTCTTTATTATTATTATTTTTTTTACATTTTATTTTGAGGGTCTCAATTAGCTGTTCAGGCTGACTGTAAACTTGCCATTTCGGCTTCCAACTTCAGCTCTCTGAGGTGATGGAATTTCAGTTCTACACCATCAAGCCCAGCAGGTATAATGACTCTTAACACAGTCTGCTTGTAAAATGGGTGAAGGAGGTGGGGGGAAGTTATCCACTATGTTTCATATCCAGTGATTAAAGTTCTAGCTAGCTTGTCATTAACTCCCTGGCCCCTTGAGATGAGCCCATGTGAGCGGAGTGTGAACTAGGTATGAATTTATCTTAAGCTTCATATTAAAGACAGGAGGCCCAAGGCATGGCCTTGAGATAGGGAACTCCTAGGTAATTCATTCCTAAGCCCACTGTGACCATGATAATTATGAGAGCCACATCAGAACATGAAATTAGACTCCAAAGTGAAAATCTAAATGAAAGAAGTGGCCAAGAGTCCTGGAAATAGGTGACCCTGGAATTATGCCTAGTAGAGAAAATGCTAGTTCCTGGAACACCTGAACTTTGAAGACTTAAAAAAACGAATTGAAATATTATATTTTATTGGCTTCAGGATTCTGGGAGATGGAGACACAGCACCAACTGTCAGCAGTTCCTGATATTAAAACTTCTCCCCAACCCTGCCAGGTGTCCTAAACCACATCAAATAACTGTTGATATAAAAATCAGTATTTAAGTGCTAGAAAAGTACTTAACAAATCAAACACTTAATAGGAACAAGATCTTTAAGCTTTGAATAATTGCCTTTTAACTATTCTGTTTTGATATGTCAGATTTTTCTGCTGAGAAAACGTCCTTGCACAATGTCTTCTGAGACTATTTTGATTTTTGGTGCATGAGAGTGAGTGGCATTCTTAGCATTCTCTGCTGAGATATGGAGGTTACTTGTTACACAATGCATCTGACTCACACAGTGTGGTCTCAAACTAATTGAAAGAACAGACGGGTCCTTCTCTATCTTGTCTTTACAGCATCTCTCAAGGAAGACAAACTCACAGCTAATTACAGTTGGGTGAAGAACAACCTACATCCAAGGCATTAGGTGAATGTGGAATGAACACTACCGTCCTCAGATGAGGAATGCACAGTTTGAAGAATGTCATTAGCTTCCACTAGATGTGAGATAGAAGACTGTTATCTTAAGACAGTAACAGAAAAATACATATCAAATCATCCTACTTTAAATGCATGTGACTAAACAAATATATGCGGGTGCGCATACTCAGAAATCTAAAAGATGAGATTGAATATGAAATTGGTAAAGGCTGCTCCCTTGAGAGATCAAATTAGTAGAGTGAGAGATTTATTTTACTCATACTGTTTATGATTTTTGCAACAAACATTTATTACTTATGTAACAAATGGAGAAGAAAAATAAATGTTTCGAATGAATCACAAATATTTGACGTCACAGCAGAAAAGTATAGGCAGTGGGGTATGAATAAATACTTAGTTTTGACACTGAATTACTCAGGTACCATCTCTCACTTGATCCTGCATGGAGAAAAATACTAGCTTTGTTTGTTTAATCCCTATGAGAGCCATTAGAACCTCTGGCTTCTCAGCAGTTCCTAAAATAACAGTGTGCTTGGCTGATTTGCTCAGCTATCCATCATCACATTCTAATGTCATTTTTTTCCTCTGGTAGATAGTTCTGTTTATGATGCTAATGAACCAATAAAAATTTTGCAGCCAAGATAGATAGCCTAGGTACGCATTACTGAACTGGGGCAGTTGCCTTTCTTAATTCTCAGATTTCTTTTTCTACCCATATCTGCCTCAAATGGAAATACTTTTGAGTACTGCACAAACTTTAAAATAACAATAGAGTAGTTTTGTATTCTTCACTCCTATAAATCCTGTCTAGCAAAACATGGCAAATACCTAGGTAAAGTCCGTGGATATGAGAGATCAGTTTATCATTACCTAGATATGCTTGTTATTTTTCCCATGATGTTCAGAACAAGAAGAAAGATCATGGATGGCAAGACAGGGATCTGTTCTCTGGGTATGAATCAGCATCCATATTACTAAGCCCTGTCAACATTTCCTAGGACCTGGAAAAAAACATTATCAACAGCCTAGGGTAACTGCGAGCTCACTCCTTCACTCATGCTTTATTATACGCCTATCTCCCAACCAACAATCTTCATTCTCTGGCCACTGATTACACATAGTAAACCAATGTGTGATAGTGGCAGAGAATTTAGCTGAGGTATCAGAGAAGCCTTTGGGAATCCTTAGGAAGCCTAACATGGGTCCCTTGAATACAGAGAAGGATTGAAGATAGTCATCTGATAGGTGAATGCCAAACAACTCTTGGCATTTGCTATACAGAATGCTACTAAACAACACAGCTATTTTTTAAAGTAACAACAGCCTGGGAGACCTTGAAAGAGCAAATATTCATCAAGACACAGTCCCCTGAGCCATGACATTCACACTTGAGCTTTCCTGAAGGAAAAGATTGAGTTCAAGGAACATTGTTTAACCTAGGAGTAGGCTTTCCCTTTCATGTAGAGAGATCTGTGGATGTAGATGGAAAAGCTCACTATATATTTGTTGACATTATCTTCAGGATGAAATTTAACACTTGTTTCTGTTATGAGTTTAAGCAACAAATAACAGTAATAAGAATTGGTGTAGCTGTGAGTAGGTAAATTTTAAGGGAGAAAGATAATAAGTTCCAAGACAACCTGGAATACACAGTCCAAGGCCCACTTTGGTCATACAGTAAGCCCTTATCTCAAAATATAATCAGAAATGGAAAGAATGGAAGGAAGGAGGGAAGAGAGGAAAAAAGGGAAGGAAGAAAAAGCAACAGGAGAGTGAAGAGTAAGGAAAAGTAAAACTTTTAGAGGTATGTTCAATAGCATAGGTTTGTATGAAATCTTTGTGTTGTATCTTGTGATTCTGTAAACAACTCTCTGAGAAGGTTTGTATACATACTCTACCCGGACTGACTGTGAGACCAGAGGCTTACTATTTTATCATGTGGATGTGAACACAGGTCTAATGAGATCGCTTACCTTGAACAGAATCACATAACTATCGAAGGCAGAGCCTCTGGCACTTAAAAGTAATTTTGATAATCCCAGAAGACAAGGACATTGCTTTAGCATTCTATAGGCAAAAGTTTTCAACTTCCAGTTTCATCTTCTTTTGACACAGAAGGTTCAAGGCTCCTTACAATTCTATCTTTCTACAAATTCATGAGTTTCAATGTTGTATTGTAAGGAACCCAAAGAATTCACTAAGGACCAAAAAGGTTAACAAGGTTGAGGAATTAAATAGAATCAACTCATGTGTTGAGAAAGTCATCCCTTTTACTCCTTTCTGTCACTTTGCCTTGGTAAGGGTGAAGTTCTTTGCATGCACCTAACACATATATCAATAAATGTCATTAATAATTGATGCTGACAAGGATAATATTAATGAATACATGAGAAGTTTAATGATCTGAGTTTTATCTCTCCACACATCTACTAAGCCTAGCCTAAAAACTGAGTTTCCTTCTCTATGATTGAATTTCTTCTGCTAAATATGAAAATTATTTGCCTTGGGTGGTTGTTCTTAATATTAAAGAAGGCAAACGTACTGTATTTGGGATGCTACTGGGTACAGAGCAAGCATGTTACATAATCAACACATTAAGTATTTAACTGATGACGGTCGTGATGATTATGAAATCAGTGTGTCTGCACCAAACAATGGTAAATCAAAGCCTGAAGGAAACTGCCCTTCCTCACTATCCCCTACATGTCAGAATAGAAACTTGTCAATAAATTTTATTCGTACTATTGTTGCTGCAGAGATATGACCATATGCTTCCTATTATTGTCGCTCCTTTTTACCCTGTAACATCATTTTAACACACAGAATTTGCTATCATCTACCAATATGGAGGAAATTTCTATAGGCGTTCTGAGAAGTGCAAATGTTTCTGCATAAAGACCCTCCTCCCATCACTGCGCTCCCTTCTGTTACTCAGCTCCTTTCTCCTCGGTATCACCACGAAAATACGCACTATGACTGCAGTCTGCTTCCAAGAGCTACTCTGGCATTTGAACAAAATTGATATAGGGTATGCTATTTTAGTAAAAATCATTTTCCAAAAACAGCATTATGAGAAAGCAAGGCCAAGGAGAACTAGCCGTTCTCTCTTATAACGGCACAGTGAGGCATCTGCTTAAGCTGCTATGGGCTCAGGTATTCAAAACCGGTGGTACACATTTTTTAATTCTGTGCTTTAAATGGCATCACAACTTTGTGCCTGCTGCCAAGTCTTGCTTGAATTAAAGTGAGACACACCAAAGGATGGTACTGAATCTCTAGGTCCTTATGGGAGAATAGGTAGTAGCTTCATAGGTTGCTATGGTGATTACTTTTAGCAATGAAATTGAATTGAGAACAGGATTGAGAATTAAATTTACATGCACATTCCCATAGCTGACTTTGAAATATCTATTAGCATTTAACTGTCTCTGGTACACAGTATCACAAGTAAAGCGAACCTAATAATACCATGGAGAGTCATCATTTTAATTCACAATAACCCTCTGGTGTTAAGTGTAATTAGCACTAGTTTACAAATAAGCCACGCAGTTGATGGAAGAGCCATGAGACCCCGCTTGTCAGTTTTCAGGGTCCAGCTGGGTTGAACTGGTGGTTTCTGCACATACCAGTCATGGTGGCTGTGCTTACATGGCTGGTTGTTACTCCCAACTGCTGCCTGTTACCTCTGTTTGGCATTATCAGCCAGAACAACCGTGTGGTCCTCCCATGTGACTTAAAGTTATTAGGTGCAAGATACTAAAACAACTATCTTGTATACAAGATGAGAGCATATTAATATGCTCCCTTGAAGTACTGAGGGAAACCAGTTCTTTAGCATTGTTTTCACAGCTGAGCTAACTTCAGATCATCATTTTCTAGACAAACAAATCCAACTTAATACATTTTAAATTGGTTATATAATTTATTTATCAAGCATTAAGATTTCTCAATTTATTGGTTTTTCACACTGTCAGATTTTGCTGTTAGATGTATAATATGACCTCGTCAACACTAGAAGGAAGAAAAGAAAACAACAAAGAAAAATAGAAGCAGAAGACAATAATGATAAAAGCAGAAAAATGATGAAGCACAAGACAGAACCAGAGTATAATTCAGTAAGATAATTGAAATATATTTTTGAAGACAGAAAATAGCACAAACTGAAAGAGAGATTTATTATCTTATGCAATGGGAATGCAATGTGTAAGAGCAAAGGAAGTTAAACTGTAAGATCTTTCTATCACCAAGAGAATTTACTTTCCTATCCCAAATAATAAGAAATCACATTTGAAAGCTAGACCATGTAAAAGAGTGTAAAATCATATATGAACAATCTCTCAAGAAGAGACATCAGCCTGGTGTGGTGGCACAAGCTTGCATTCCCAGTGATCAGGAGGCTGAGGCAGAAAAATTACAAGTCCAGGTTTAGCCTAGCAATATAGTGTTTGAGGCCTGTCTTTGCTACATAGTGAGAACTTGTCTC